>OVAN01009933.1:0-16338 GCA_900406275.1 Anastatica hierochuntica | reverse complement strand
TATATATATAGCAAATTTTAACCAAAATTTAAACCTAAGGGAAAAAGAAAATAAATAATGTTAGTGACAAAATATTTTTTGACTTATATATAACCCATCGAAATGTAACATAAAAAGATGATCATAAATTCACATATCATCTGATTTCATTGTTACAATTGGTTGATTAATGAATTTTTTTTATAAAAAAATAGAGAGTTGAGATTGAAATTGATATGATTTCGAGTTTGAAAAGTTATGCAAATGTTGATTCATAACCTCTTAATTAACAAAAGCATGAAGTTAATTCTGAAGTTTGACATCATTAGAATTAGAAATAGCGATAAAATAAAAGTTACTATAATAGTTATTATCATATTTGAATTGATTTCTTATATTCGATAAATTTGAGTAGGGTCAGTTAGAAAGGGTAATGATTAATTATCTTTTTAGGAATGAAAAAATTATTTATATAATATTAGGGAGTTTCAAAAAATAATCCCACTTGTGGACAAAAAGAAAAAGAAAAAGAAATAGAGACAAAATTTTAAAATCAATTTAGGAGGGATATGAAAATTACATAATCTAGGGCTTTGTAATATTCATTATAATTTTTCATTTAAGTATTCAAAAATAATTTATTACATCTAAAGCATAATATTAAAAATTACTAAAATTTTTAAATGAATATATGTATATTTTATAAATATTATCATATTTCATAACTTTTCTCGCACAAGATACGGGTAATCGCCGACTAAGATTTTAAAAAATCGATAGTATTGATCCATTTCATTGTTTTTCATACTTTTTTCATTTAAAAGTATTTTATTTATATTTTTTATTAAAAAAATCCTAGTGTGACAACGGTGGAGATTTGGGCGTCGTCTATGTGATTCGTACGGATCGCCAGAGGACGGTGTTTCAGCGGGGGAGCATTTTCAGGGGCAGAATATGATGAATTCGAGTATCTCTAGGTCTTATTGGAGAGAGCTCGGGGCTCGTGGCTGTGATTTGAGAGTTGTCGGAGTTAAGAATGTTTGAGGAGAAGTGCCTCCTGGGATCTGCTTTTGTGGTCCTGTAGCTACATGGCGAACAAAGAGGTCTAAACCTAGGCTTCAAGTCTGTCTATTGGCGGCGACAATGGTTTCTTGAATCAGAGCAATAGCGTTGGATTTCTAGTGAAGTAGGTCACTTGGAAGCGTCTCAGAGCAATAGTTGTGTGGAGAAGGCTAAAATTGAAAGAAGGAAATTAAGTGAGGATCTTCACATATTATGGAAGGAGATATTATTTCGATCCAGGATTTTGCTGGGGAGAGTTGGCAATCAGATATGGGATTGAATTATCTTCGAGAACCCAAAAAGAGGAAGGCTAGAGTTTTATATAGGAGATTTGACAACTATGGAGGATCTGATTTCACAATTACATTTTACATCCATGGTTAAGGAAATAGTTAATGCCAATCTTGGATATAATATCAAGAAAGGATCGAGGGATGATTTAACTTAATCAAATCAAAGGATTTACTCGGTAAGAATCAAAATCTCCATTAATCAGTTTGCGATTCCATTGGCTCTCTATGGATACTACGAATTTAGTATTTATATAGATGTGGGTTTTGATTTTGCTTATTACTCTTTTTCGGTGCACTCTTTGTCTGTGCGAGGAAAGTAATTCACAGAGATACATAGTTGGTTGATAAGACAGTTTATGTGTTATATTTCTTAGGAAATTACTCAATTTACGACAATGGCTTAGTCAGATGCTAACAAGGGGAAAGAAGTGGTTAGTAACGAGTCCGTACGTCTCTCAAAGGCAAGCATATCTAATCGGTTCTAACAGTTCTCCTTGACTCTAATTGGGAGGTTGATGAATCCCGATTTCCAGCGGATGGAGAGCCTTATTGCCAAGTTACCAAAGAATTGGAAGTTGGAAGGGAAAGTAGAAGGTGGAGAGAGGTGGGATTGGAGAATTCCAGTTTAATTTCCAATCGGAGCAGGATATTGTGGATGTTCTTAACTATGGACCACCATTTTGATGGGTGGATGATCTCGATCATCATATGGAAATATGTGGTACTATTGACATATCCTTCTACCATCTCCTTTTGGGTTAAGATTGATGATATCTCACTAAATTTTGTGTGAAAAAGTAGCTGTACGGGCTGTCGGAAAAACTATCGGTGAGGTCAAAGATATAGATGTGGACTTCGAAAGTATGTATGTTACTTTGGATGGCTTCAGGCAACTTGTTTTCACTACGGTGGTGTCGTTTAATCATGGGGAAGAGATAAAAGTGGGTATCAAGTATGAGAAACTGAATGGCTTTTGTAAACACTACCATATACTTACTCACGATGTCTACGTCTGTCCGGAGTTAGGTGTGAGCTCTCAGAATTAGCAGAAATCGGTGACTCTAAACCCTGCATGTGGGAGCTTGAGGAGAGAAGGGGTTGACAGAGAAGGTGTGAGACGTTTACCGGTCAAACCGAACTTGGATATGGAGATGGATGAGAGTTTTGATTGTGAGACACATAACAGGAATTGGTGATACAAGGATATTTTGAATGTGAAAGAGATGACCTGAGAACATATGCTGAGAAAGTATTGAAACGTGATAACATTAAAAGAAGGTCAACGGATGTTCCGATCCAAGGGATACAAAGGTGGAAATTCTCCTAACACCTACAAGGATAATCTGCCAAAGGAAGGGAGCATGGTCTATGCACCGAGATGCTGCTAATCTGTCTAGCCAAAGCCTCTATATGCTTCAGGTTCAGGTCCAGAGGAAAATCAAATGGTGATGACGGAGAACGAGGCACCGAAATTTACTGTTCTTGACAAAGGTAAAGCAACTGTCATGGCTACGGATGTTGATGTAGATAGCAAAGGTGTAGTAATAGACGGAAGATCTTGTTGACAATGATGATCTTCTAGTTGAAGAAGGAGAATTGGTAAATGAGGAGGAGTTGGAGGGTGGGAATAGGACCTTGAATCTGGTGACTCTCAAAACAGAACCGAATGGGACATAGTCAAGGTTAGAGGAGAACAGATGGTCTACGCAACTAGATAAGTTCCTACAAACTGACGAGAATGAGATCAGAACTGAGACCAGGAGAGTTTCTGTGAGTGACACCAGAGGGTAATCCTCTCTCTGCCGAGGAAGGTATTATCCACTCTATACTTAATTCTTCTTTGAGTATAGATGGGTTTGAAACAATTTTGAAGGATATCAAATTGGATCTAACGAAAATTAATCTTGTTAGATTCAGCAAACAATTCCCCATATGCTAAGTCATAGATCTCAGTCACCGTGTACAGATTATTGAAACCAAAGTGTAATCGAAATTTTTTGTTCATAGAAGAAAATGAGATATGCGGCATCTTTCGTTCCTATTAACCAGATGTTAAGACATTATGAATGATGAAATTTCCCTGTATTGAGGACCATTTTTCATGGAAAGGAAAGCGAAACAAACAAAATGTCCGATGTAATCTTGATAGAGCAGTCAATAACGAGAAATGAAATAATGTTTTTGGCTATTCAAAGGTGGAATATTGAGCAAGGATCGGATCCGACCACCGATCAATATTGTTAAAATTTAATTATAAAGCAAAAAAAGTGTTACACAAATTTCCGTAAAGCGATGGATAGAGAAGGAGTGTTTTGGAAAGGCCACAACAAGTGGATGGCAACACATAAAAAAATTTTAGGGTGTGGAAATTTATAATTGTAAGAACTCAATCTCTAGGTGGAGAAAGAATAATGTCCCCCAGGTAAGGAGAAGATTGAATCACTAAAAGATAAGCTGGAGGAAGCTCAAAATGATGACTCGTTACCTTAGAATACTATTGTAGATATTAAAAGGAAGCTTCAAGAAGCTTATAAGAAGATGAAATCTTCTGGATAAAAAGAGTAGGAATTTATGGTTAAAAGAAGGTGACATAAATACAAAATTTTTCTCTACCTCAACAAAACAAAGACGAGCAAGAAACACAATCTCGGGATTATTTAGTTCACAAGGATGTTGGGAGAAATCCCTTGAAGGAATGGAAAACACAACGGTTGAATACTTTAATGATTTATTGAAACCTACTAGGACAGGCGATCTAGTACAGGTTCTTGAGAATGTTGACCTTGTTGTTACAGACAAAATGAACCATATATTAACTAGGGATATCACGAAGATTGAAGTAAGATATGCGCTCTTTGCTATGAACCTTGAAAAAGACCCTGAGCATGATGGGATGACAACTTTGTTCTTCCAATTCTACTGGAGGACTTTAAAGGAAGACTTGGTAAATTTGGTATGAGATTTTTTAAGTTCGTAAGTTTGATGCTCGTTTGAATGTGATAAATATTTATCTCATATCAAAGACAGGCCAACCAAAGCGAATGACGGAACTAAGGCCAATTAGCTTATGTAATGTGGGTTAAAAAAGTTATTTCAAAAATATTGTGTGTGAGGCTAAATAAGCTCCGTTTGCATGTCATTTCGGAGACACAATCGACGTTTGTTTCCGGAAGGTTGATTACAGATAATATTTTAGTTGTCCAGGAAACGTTTCGTGGTCTTCGTATCAACCAGAAGTGCTGAAATGAATTTATAGCCATGAAGACGAACATGAATAAAGGCTATGACCATATTGAATGGCCATTTCTGGAAGCAGTTCTGAAGAAGCTAGGGTTTGGACAGGTGTGGATTTCTTGGTTACGTGGTGTCTTTGATTGATATCTTACAAAATCCTCTTTAATGGACTATCGACGGGGAACATTTTCCTCCAGAGAGGACTAAGACAAAGTGATCCTTTATCACCGTATCTTTTCATCATTTTTACAGAAATCCTTATTGCAAATATAAAACTTAAGGAACCGGACAATGCCATAACGGGTGTTAAGATAACACAAAAAATCCTGACAATATCACATTTATTCTTCGCGGATGACAACCTTTTTTTTTGTAATGCAGAGACATCGCAGTGTCAAGCTATCCTGGATGTCTTACAGAATTATGGGATGCCTTGAGACAAGTAATAAATTTTGAAATGTCATTAGTTATGTTTGTGAAAAATGTCTCGGGACAATCTAAGGAGACAATGATGAATCTCTTAGGCATCACCAAAGAAGGTGCTATGGGAACTTACCTAGGGATTCCTAAAAGCTTGGGAAGTTCCAAGAGTAAAATCTATAACTATGTTAGAGAATGGTTAGGAGACTGAGTAAATGGATGGTCATCCAAGTTTCTTTTAAATGGGGAAAAGAGATTGTGATCAAATCAGTTGTTCTAGCACTATCCAACTATTTCATGTCAAGTTTCAAGCTTCCCCCAATGTTAATCTAAAAAATAATTGTGCAATTTCCAATATCTAGTGGAGCTCCAATGGATGTAACCGCGATCTCCATTGGATTTCATGTGAAAAATTATGTATTCCAAAAGAGGACGGAGGTTTAGGCTTCAAGCCTCTGGAAGATTTCAATATGGCCTTATTGGCCAAACAATTATGGAAGCTAATTTAGTTTCCAGGGTCCTTGGTCGCTCGAGTTTTACGAAATCGGTATTTCAGGAAAGTCCACCCTTTAAACGCTAAGAAACCTTAATCAACCTATTTCGGTTGGAAAAGTATCTTTTCAACCCAAGATTTGCTTAGGAAAGGGGCTAGGATATGGATAGGTTCGGGAATAAACACATTTGTATGGCATGACATGTGGATCCCAAATGTATATCCACGTTCGACAAGAGGTCAGGACAATGTTTGGCACCCTAAGCTACAAGTTTAACATTTAATAGACCCTATGACAAGAGATTAGCACATGCCAATCCAACATGAATTCATTAATGTAGAGGATATAGAATTGATTCGGGGTATGCATCCAAGTCGGACCAATACTCATGATGGTTTTGTATGGCATTACACGAAATCCGGCCAATATTCGGTTAAATCAAGATATAAACTCCTCAACTCTTTGGAGATAACACGAATTAATAATAATGGCTAGGGTCCAGTCCTAGAGGTCTTGAAGGTCTTTGCATGGAAAATAAAGTGCCATATGAAAATACAAAATTTTATCTGGCAGGTGATTACATGGAGTTTGGCGGTACGAACATAATTAGTTAACAAAGGAATATAATATGATACAATATGTAAACGTTGTGGCTCTGCTGAGGAAAAAATTAATCATGTTTTCTTTGAATGCAATTCATTTAAGCAAATTTGAGATATCTGCAGAATCCTGGAAAGGCCGAAAGTTTTTCCAACATATGCACTCTATACTAATATGGACTATCTCTTGTGGCGAAATCCTTTGAGGAGTCAAGACCGGGATCATCCTGATATCTTTCCATGAATATTATGGCTAATACGGAAAGCAAGAAACTACAAATTTTTCTAAGGCGTACAGAGACCGATTTTATAGCCTGGAAAGAAGCGCATATTTTACATTCTCCTGAAGAAGAATGATTCCTTGTGGAGACTACAAGTTCAGATGGTTTAAAATGTCGCTTAGATGGTCTTTGGAAACAATCTGACCCCACCTCTGGACTTGGTTGGATATTTAGAAATAGAGATAAAAAGGTAATCTTGATTGAGGCAAAAATGTCATCGTCATAGTCTCTCACCACTACACTCAGAGATGGAAGCTCTGTTGTGGGCGATGTCAGAACTACATAACAGAAAAATATACTGCCAACTTTTACGGACATACCTTGCATGACTTACCAATATTATTCAGAACCCGAATGAATAGCCTGCCTTTTATAAGTAAATTCAAGACTTCCAACTCCTACGAGAACATTTCCCAGGCTTCACGTTAGCTACCATCCCGCGCATGGGGAACGCACAAGCAAATTTTCTGGTTCCAGGCTCGTATATTATTTTTCACGATTATTTTTTTGTAGATTCATCTCCTCCGAATTGGGTCACCAATTTTGTAGAAACTTTCTGATTAATGTTTTGTTGACAGAAAAATGTATTTTATTTATTCGAAACGAAGCTTTTTCCTACAAAGCCGGTAAAGGTCTTACGCCTTTCCAGAGCTTAAAGCCGACGAAAGACTAAAATTTTCCGAGTAAAACTGAGTAGTCTAAATGTAACAACCAAAAATAGTAGAACAAAATCTAACAACAAACAAAAAAATCAAGGGATAATATTAGATTATGAAAATAACAAAATAAAGTCGGATAAAAACTATCTAAGAAGCAAGCAGAAACTATTGAAGGCGAAATGGAGGTGAGCAACCCGAGTAGGATTTATTGGGATGCAACACAATCTGAACTCATGATGTTACTCCCGGAAAGAAGTCACGAGTAATAAAAATGACTAAAACTAAAGCTATTTTTATAAGTAATTAAGTACACATAAAATTTTAAATGACTTATAGTAAAAAAATTTGAAATATATTGTCAAAAGAAAATAAAAAAATAACATCAAAAGTTAAAAATATACTGAAATCTTTGAGTTTAGCAAAGGAAAAATTAATTTCTCATTGACAACAACAAGAAAAAATTGACATTTTATTAGATTAAGAATATCTTTAACTCTACAGTAGTTATTCAATTAAAATAATATGAATAAAAAATATTTACAAGGTTGAAATAGTAATGGATGACTGTAGTATCTATGAGAACTAAATTAATGGATTTTAAAAAAAGTTAACAAAATAAAAAATTTGTTGAAAATAGCTTAAGAAACGATTTTTTTTCTATTTAGATCTGATACTATATTAAAATAGCTATATATGACAAGTGGTCATTTGACAATAGTTTTTGTTATGTTGGTGTTATTTGAATCAAACTAAAACCTTCTGGCCATTTTTGGTATAATTTTTATTATGTGTAATTAACATAATACATGACTTCTTAGTTCTTAAACTGCCTTTTATCCACAATTTTTTTTTTGAAATGTTCTGATTTATATTCTGTTTTTTGGATAAAATTTAGTATGCTTTTCTTCGGTTTGAATTTCTAATAAATTTTATTAATGCTAATCTTATTGTATGAAGCGGAACATGTTGGATGTGAGCTTGACATGTCGTCAAATTATAACTCACGAGATTTTGACACATGTCACTAATCTATCATATTATTAACATATGTCAAATATTTCAAAAATTTCAAATTTCGTGTAATCAAATTTTCTATTTTACATAAATAAGCAAACTTTTTATTTCTATTAAACGTTGAAATTTAGATGNGAAATTTAGATGTTAAATATTTTATTTCTATTAAAACATTCAATATTAATTATTATATATGCAAATAAGATAAAATTATAATATTTAATTAAAAACGTTGTTTCATGTGATATTAAAAATCTTAAACTAATTTGGATTATATTGATTGTAATTCATAATTTTCAATAACTAATAGTTTTAATCTATATTTTAAATTTACGGGTTATAGTTATGTGGATTTCAACTTTAAAACTTAAATTTTTAATGATATTTTTATACTTAATTTCCTGTGTATCACACAAGACCTTATATAGTATATTATAAGTTACCATCTATAATTTAGTATAACAATCATATAAATATAGAGTATGTAATATAGTAAAAGTTTATATACTTTCTTAAAATGAGATATAGTACTTAAGAGATTTAAAAATTAAAAGACAATATTTATAAATCCATGAATATAATAGTTAAAATACCAAAATGTTATTTTTGAAATAACATATTATCTTAGAGAAAACATTATAGTTAGTAAGATTACATGAAGAATCGTGAATTAAATTACATATAAAATGCTTTTTTTTTCTAAAACAATAACAAAAAACAATTTTAAAAGTAGATAATATCGATCTTACTGATTTTATTTTGACCATTCTATAAATTTTATAATCATATTTTTGTTTGAATTATGTTAAGAGTATTCTTCACTATCTTTAAACACTATATTTTAATAGATATAGTAGGTATAATAAATATTACCGGTCACATCAAATTATACTATTAAAATTTTCATAATTTTAGATTTAAATTTTAGAATCTAGTAAATATTAAAAATGCACGTAGAATATTACTTACCATTACGAACCATCACACTAAATTTTTTTATTTTTTGACTAGGAGGAGCCAGTGGGCCTTTATCCCTAGGACATGGTCAGAGCATGTAAGATATTCGTCTTTGGCGTGTTAACTCTCCCAACATAACTCAAACCCATGACCCTCTTTAATTCGAGAACTATTATATAAGTGCTATTTCGCCACGAGAACTATCATATAGCAGCAGATGCGGTCCAAACTAAGACATAGTGCCAGACACCCATGAAAGGAAAGTTAAATTGTTATATCTCCCTCAAATAGAAGTTCAAAACCTATTTTTCCAAGAGTGTTGGTTTTGATGGTTTATAACACAAACCGACAACAAACTGTTGAACCTGAGGCCAAACCGGAAAACAAGGAAAACCAATTTTTTTGAAGACCCGATTCGTTTTAGATTTAAAAACCAACCCATCTTCTTGCACATGAAGAAAAAAATCCCAAAATTGATATTGCAGAACCGTAAATTCAATTTCGCAAAATCGATTGTTCAGTTCTAAAAGCAAAGATGAGCATGTTGTTCCGATCTATGTTTTGTTGTTTTACTCTCATATGAGATGCTTTTGTTGCAATTTTTTTTGTTGATTTGAGATTGCATTTGCTATGAAGAAGATGATGATCCCTGTAGTCATCAGATGTATCATCATGGTGGTCATTAAGCTAGTAAGTTGATTATGGATCAAAGCGGTGTTTTTATATGTTTTTTTTTATTATGTGCGAGAAGTATTGTATTTCTTTGTCAAACTTTTTTGTGTTTATCAAATCCCAACTACTTGTTTTGTTTTATGGTTTTGGATATGTTGTGAATATAAGACTTGAGTTGTGATCTCTGCTATTGGATTCACAAACAAAGTTGATGAAGATAATAGATTTCACAGAAAGTGGTTCATAAACAAATGTCAGAGGCATTACATGATTTCGTAAAGCTACATGGTCTCGTAAAAACAAAATATGACCATGATTCACACTATCTAAACCCGAGAACCTATAAATATCTAATATTTTTGACATTACACCAAACCCAAAAGCAGCATCTTCTACTTCCAAAGCAACATCTATTACTTCATTCACTTGCTTGATGACCTTCAATGGTTTGAGAACCTCTGCCTTGAGAACCTTCTCCTTGATGACCTTCTGAAGCCTACAATTGCCACACACACCCAAGTCAGTATACAAACAAAAAAAAGGAATACACACAATATACAAGAAACTAAGAAACGTTAATGTGAACAAAAATCAGTATACATTAACCTCTAGATATATATACCATTCTTTTTATGAAACTTGAAATTGTGATTAGCTGAACGACATACTCCGCTGTGTATGATACTTTTCTTTTACTTTGGCTCTTTTTTTGTAGGAGACTCATTTACACTTCTCTTCCTCTTCTTATATGCTTTAGTCAGCTTCTTCCTACCAGGTTGTGCTGGTTCTGGAGGCACAACGTTAAAACCACCTAAAGCTGGCAAAAGCAAGAACCTCTTTGAGGAATAAGTCCTTCTGTCTAAGTTTTTTTCCATGTTGATGTCCTAAACCAGTTGCAGACATAATCTTCAGACAATACCTTCTTCAGAATGATCACACCATAAGAATGCTCACAGGGAATTCCTCTTATGTCCCATTTTCTGCAAGTGCATGTCCTCTTTTCTAAGCTTACCCTGTATGAACAACCATTCAGAGTTGTTTCATACATGTTATTGGTGATTCTGGTGACTTTACACTCACAAGCATCCTTGTACTCACCTGCAAATATGTCTATCGCATAAGGAGTGCATATACCTGAAAAGAAGACAACAATTAAATCATATACAAGAATGCAAGTTAAACCATATAAATACACACCTGTGTGGGCATGAGAGATGACTGATCTTTTAGCAATTCTGACCATAGCTAATCTTCTTATGGTCTCTAGCACAAGAACAAATGGCTTCTCTCTTGCCTTGTTCAGAGTCTTGATGTAAGACTTAATGAAGTTGTTCTCAACATCTTCACAATAATATCCCATTCTGTAGAAAGTCCCTGCACCATTTTCTTGGATTTATCTTCATAACATCATCATAAACTTCATAAACATAGCATCGGATCCTGTCCAAATGATCATTGAATTCAACCTCATTGTAACTCTATGCTAGATTCCATATCAGTGGCTCCATTTCTGCTTTCTTCTCATGGTTCTTCTTCAAGTAGCCAGAAATTTGCCTCACACACATCCAATGCTCCATCTTTGGTAGCTTAATCTCCACTACACTTATAAGTCCCTGCAAAAACAGAATAAGTCAATTCATCATCACTTAAGCAGAACCTTATCCATTCAAACACAAGAACAAAGGCATTAGATATTACCTTTTGACAGTCAGATATAAGAATATATCCATCATTATCTTCCAATCCCAAATCAGCCTTCAACTTTCTCACAAACCATAACTAGTTTGGTTTGTTTTCTACTTGTACAACAGTCCATGCTATAGGATATATAGCATTATCTGCATCTCTACCTATAGCAACTAACAATTTTCCGTTCATTTGTTTTTGATGAAGGTTCCATCAACTCCTATTATCGACTTACATGACTCTTTACATGTTCTTCTCAAGACATCAAAGCACACATAAAATCTATTACTCATCTTAGCCTTCACTTTTAGTCAGAGTCTCAATCTCAACAAGAGATTTTTTGTTTAAATGTAGAGTCTCAACTGCATAATCTCGGAGACGTGTAAAGTGATGCTCATACTACATATATATCCATTTCAAGCCCTTATTCCTAGTAGCTTGACTTTGTGTCCTAGACACAGTGATGTTTCATCTCTCCCTAATACTTTTTTCAATCTTCATAGACATATAATAGTCAGGCTCTTCAAGGATTTTATCTAAAAACATTATAGCTTTAATAGGGACCTTTACTATGTCACAATCCCAATTAGGTACACAACTATGATGATCTCTAAAAACCCTAATCTTCCAAACATCATACTTGGGAAGAATAGAGGCGTATACTTGCGATTCACACTCTCCAACCTCACTCTTGACATCAATACCAACCTTACCCATACACTTAAACCCAATCTTATCCTTGTCGTACCTGTATTGTGCCAGATTTTGGTGTGTTCTTAAGGCATAGTCGAGGGAAAATTCTTTGAAAGCAACGCATTATAGAATATCTGGTCCCGATACAATCTTCCATCACCGTGTCTGATATGTGCATGCTTTCTATGAGGAACATCTTCTTCTACGTCGCTACTGCTATCGGGAATCACATTATGACGAAATGGAGGTTCGTCTTCAAATGCTTGAATCAGCTGCTGGATTTGAAAATCCTCACGCTCATGTTCTTCTTCGTCAAAATCGCCATTGAATCTTGGTTGTAGATTAAGTAAAGCCATGATTTCAACTTCCCTTTATGTTTGCTTCTTCGATTTAGGTTTCTCATAATGTAGGGTCCATAGAAATCGAGAATTTTCTGAATTGGGATTTTTCTGGTTTTTGAGAAGTGTTAGTTGGGTCTTACTTATGTATAATCGGGTCTTAGTAAGGTATAATCGTGTCTTGATCGAGTTTATTATGGTTTACTGTTTCTTATAGTTGGTTAGTGGTAAATACCAGAATAGTAAAACATATCAAACCCTATAAACCCGATTCTTGTTGGTTTTTACGTTTCAAACTTTTTTTGGGTGTGTACATAGGTATTTAACTTCCATTTTAGAGAGATATAGCAATTTAACTTTCATTTAATGGGTATCTAACACTATGCCTTAGTTTGGTGCTAAATGATAGTCCTCGTGGGGAAATATATCGTTCTCCCTAAGTCTTTTCCCTTTTTACAAAAGGTTTTAGAAATTGTATGAAACACTATATACACTATACTTTGTTCGTTAATTTTGAGAAGTTGATGATTGTTCACCCGATGCTTGGCTAAAAAATCCTTAGTTTTGGTTTGTTAGAAAAGATTAGAACATGATGTAATTCTGGAACCTATCATAACTTATTGATAAAATATTTTAAAACCTAAAGAGTTGATAAATTGATGGAAATTAAGTGACAACGCATAGTTTATGGATAAAACCGGATGTAAGAAAGGGTCAAGAGATAAATGAAAGGGCTAATCCTCTCAAGAATCAATGTCACCATGAATCAAGCACGAAAGTTTTCAATTGAAAAGAGATTTATCGATTTCTTCGTGTTTTTAGTTTGTTGAATTCACAATAATAGATTATCCAATAGAATTAGTTTGTTGAATTCACAATCACTAGAACTCGTAATACATAACCGAATCAAGCACAATTTTTTTTATCTCATGCAACTTATGTGATGAAAAACTTAATAAACGATACCATGACTCAACTCTCCTCTTAACACCTGGATCTATGATTAACAATTTTTCATGTACAACATCCTCGTTTGACAATTGATGGACTTGTGATCCAATTCAGAACTAGAGTTAGATTTTTTGGATTGTTTGTGTTGCAAGTTTGTCAAGACAATATTTCTTTATTGAATTTTTGAGATAATCAAGTACAAGATATGATATTACAACAGAGGTGCAATGTCGAATTTCGACTCAAGTGAACAATCCTCTTTTTTCTTCACCCCTTCTTATTTTATAGCCTCATTCTCTACATCGCAACGGTGGCTCCCACTTCTCTGGCGGTTCCCCCACTGTTCATTGCTCATTCAATGAATATTAATCCTCCTTTGACTCCTTCCATCGACCTGCTAGCTATAGGGAATGTTTGAATTCAAGGACTGATTGTCCTTTTTCTTAATGGGCCAATAGCCTACCTCTCTCTCGTCTTTGCCTTCTTTTTGGCCTAATAGGCCTCAAAGCCCACTTGTCTTAACTTGGTTCAAGTCTGATCCAATTCAAACCGAATTTAGGTGAGATGAAAACCACCTCCAACAAGAGTCCCCCCCCAAAGCTCATCACTCTAAATTAATTGGTGGATCTCGTCCTGAGATTTGATTTTCTAATTGACTTGCTTGATGGGGTCTCAAATTAGGCATCCTAATCTGGTTCAAATATGCGGTTTTCCTTCATTAAATCGATTCACTTGCTGATTTGACTTGAGAGAATGTTAGACTCGATGATCCCTCTGAGTCTGACAGTAAAGAGGACTTCGTCACCCTTACCTACTTTCACATCAATTCGGATCCAAGTAGTGAAGCAGGAACCGCTCCTGGTGAACTTGACATTGTAGACTCCGGTCTCCGTGGAGAAGATGCTTCGGGGTCCGCTCCCTTTCCAGTCGATGAACTCCCTCCCACCTTCTTTTCTGCATAGAGGACGGAAAATACCACGAAATCCCTCTAAATAATGAGAAAACCCTAGATATCACTTATGAAGTAGTTCTCCTGTTCCAATCCCTTATCAGCGATCGTGGACACCTCCAGGATATTTTGTCTTTATGAGTCATTCCTCTGCGAGTGCCATCTCTGTTTCCCCATTGCACACCTCTTAATCATCTATTATCACAAGTGTCAAATTGCCATCTCCCAGCGCACCGTTAGTGGAATCATGATGATTGTGGGACTCATCATCCTTGCCAGAGAAATTGGGTTCTACTTAAGAGCCAGATGCTGGAACTCCTGACGTCCTTCAAGACTTACCCCAACAGGCTGACCAGTACTATGTCTCCGACAATCCTTAGCTCATCACGTTTCCCACCAACAAGGTCACTGATTGGGAAACAAAGTATTTTTACGTCAAAGCAGACACCAATTTCGTGTATGAGCTCTTTGTAAAATCCATCCATAGAGAGTGGAATGCGGAAGCTTGTAGGCAACCTCAATACGTCGTCTGTGACCCTGTTAAATTATATCTCCATTTTTTCAAATTGGTATTTGTGCTTTTTCTTTACTTCTCACCCGTTGAAGAAGAACCTAAAAGACTTCCAGACCTTGAAAGATGATATTGCCTCCTTCAAGAATATCCCGGACTGGTCTTCCTTCAAACCCACAAGGGTCACCGCCGTAATCGGCGTTGTAAACCGTGAGTCTACACTTCTCATTACTTTTAGATCTCTAACTTATTCTTGTTCTTTAACTAATTGTCTTTACCTAGTAGCTCCAAAAAAAATCCCTCACTGCACTCTCCACTCAACCTTCTGAAATAATGGGGCGCCATGTCATCAACCTCCCTAGTCTAGAATAGAGGTTGGCTGAAATAACTAGGAGGAGGGTCGAGAAAGAGAAAGTTGAGGGTGCCAAGAAAGTAGCGTCTACGAACTGACCTTCAGCTGGTGAATCTGCTTAGATAGAGAAGGCCCCGTCTTTATCCTCCATGAAGATTAAGGCTCCTGCCAAGGTGTCAGAGAAGCCATCTAGGAGATCTGACAGGCAACAACCACGCCCCCTTGTCATCCACTTTGCTGCCTCCTCCTCCTCATGTAAAGCTCAAGGAAACTTCCTCAAAGTATTCCATAAGAGAGACAATCCTAAAGAAGGTCAGGGTTGCTGCCAACAAAAGGAGTTCCAAGGATTCCTCTCGCTCTCGTACTCCGAGAGAGACTCCCAAACCGTGGGGAACACCTCCAATGTCAAACTTTGGGAGGGAGCACCGTCATGCTTCTGAGCTCGAGAAAAAGAAGAGACCCTCCTCTAATTTGATAGAGTCCTCCAAGAGGCAAAGGAATGAGGAAAATGGCCATCTCTCCAACTGAGAGTGGAGGAACAACAAGCTGCATCCTTCAACCATCCTGAGTGTGCGTAGACCGAAGAATATGCCTTTAAGTTAAACTTTGAAGGTCTTACCCCCATCACCAATGACCTTACCACCTACGACGTTTTTCATCAGGCTTCAGGCTGGCAAGAGACAGGCTGCTTTCCAAGGCACATATCTCCAACTCCCCCACATCTACCGCATCGTTTGACACAGTAATGTTGAGGTAATCCCCTGTGCCCCCTGGGTCTACCATTAACCAGTAACTCTCACTGATCTCTTTTTCCTTTTCAACACATAGGCTACATCAACCGTCTCCGAAATGGCATTAAGACTAGGTTGGGGAAGGAATGGAAGATGGCTAGTGTTGACCGTACGACGCAGAAGGTGGAGTAGAGGAAGTACGCTGACGCAAGCAAGCGCTGCGTCAAGATGGAGTACAACTTGGTTTCGCCTTGGTCGAGGTGAAGGACTTCGATAAAATGATTGAGAAACTGGAGAATGCGAACTCCGTTCTTGCTCGTCTCTAGACGATGCACAAGATGCGCTGAAGGTCAGTCAAGAGGAGGCCATGATGCGAGAGGCTGATCTTTCATAGGAGCTGAAGGAAACACGTCTTGATGCAATATGGGCTGAGCATGGAGCTGAAGTTGAGCTAATTGGTATA
>OVAN01009932.1:0-16338 GCA_900406275.1 Anastatica hierochuntica | reverse complement strand
AGTTACTTGAGCTCCTCCCAAGATGTGTTTGAATTTCTCTCGTTCTTTCTCCAAGAGTTGCTTCTTGAATCTCCCAGGAAAAGGTAGTTAAGGCTCAAATATTTGGGGGGCGAAAGTCACATGCTTCTTGCGTTTTCCCACAACTTCTTCTTGATCTATCATCTCATCATCAATCACAATTGGGTTACTCTCCTCACTATTAAGCTTCTCCTTTGGTAGACCCGACTCAACTTCTTTCTCTTTTCTAACAACCCTTTCCAAACTAGCTTCTCTTGGCGGGAGTTCCTTTCCACTTCGTAGAGTAATGGCATTACAATATTCTTTTGGATTAGCCTCGGGCTTACCCGGTAGGATGCCCTTGCCATAACTCCTTGAAGAAGATGCTACTTGGGCTATTTGGTTGTCTAATGTCTTGACATGTGCCGAGAGATGTTCAAACTTAGCGTTCAAATCACTCAATCCATCATCAATCTTCGCATTCACTCTTCCTTGCCCTTCCAAAATTTGCTTTAAAAGCATCTTAGTCTCATCCTCTTGAGGTTGATGAGGGGATGAGTTTGGTGGATTCGTTAGAAGTTTGAACGGACCTTTGGGTGGGAAATTTCATTGTCTTTGGCCTTGGTGTTGGTCCTTTGGGGGTGGATAGTTTTGGTGTTGGAAATTGTCCACGTTTGGATTCCGGTAAGAGAGGTTATTATTCCATGGTTTGAAGGCCGGATTGTAAGATCGAGGATAGTATCCTCCTTGAATATAGCATAAATCTTCTTTATCTTCTTGATCATCTTTATTGCTATACTCTTTACTACTCTCTACATGATCCACAACGTTAGCGGTCCTTTGGTTCATCTGTGTAAGCATGTCTATTTTATCATTGAGCTCATTGAACCTCGATTCCTCTCGGGAGCTCCTATCATAGTCTTTCCCGTAGCTTTGATCGCTTTGCGCAAGGTCTTCAATCAAGGCTTCACCTTCCTCAACGCTTAAGTTCGCGAAACTTCCCTGACTAGCCGTGTCTAAAGAGCTCCTATGCTTCTCTAAACATCCTCGATGAAAGATACCCAACAAAGCATCTTTAGAAACCCCGTGATGTGGATATGCTCGAATGTAAGAATTTAGCCTTTCCCACCCAAGCTTCATAAAAGGATTCGTTTCCTCCTTGCTTAAACCTTGTGATGTCATTCCTTATCTTCATGGTTCTTTGTTTGGGAAAGAACTTGGTCCTAAACTCACGCTCCACTTGGGCCCATGTAGATACCAAATCCGAAGGTATAGTCTTCTCCCATTGAGCCGCCGCATCTCCCAAAGAAAAAGGAAACAATATCATTTTAATCACATCTTCGCTCACACCGTTCATCTCCACCTCTAACAAGCCTCTTGAATTGGTCGAGATGATCAAGGGGGTTTTCCGTCGGGAGTCCATTAAATTTGGCGTTTTGAACCATATTGATGAGACTATGCTTAATCTCAAAATTGTTTGGCACCACCGCGGGCGGTTGAATGCCGGTTCTAACCCTCCTTGTGTTAGGCTCATCATATGCATCGATCCTTTGTGCATGTGGTTGAGGTCTAGGATGATCTCGATGTTGAGCCCTGATTCCTTGAGCTACATTATCATCACCAACATTGTGTTACTGGTTCCCAATGTGATGAGGATTGTCCATGCTTAAGCGTTCCAAATGCTCAAGCCGTTCTCTTTCCCTTCTTGCTCTTGTATTCTCTCTTGCCAAACGTTGGATGTCCTCTACTTGCGGAGTTAAGTTGGTTGGACCACGGCTTCGCAAGTTCATACACCTATGAGACAAGAACAAAAGTCGAATAAGAGTTAGTAACTTAAAAATAAGACAAATGACTTTGTCTTAACAAGCTATCTATAAATAAAATGATAATCAATGTTGCTCCCCGGCAACGGCGCCAAAACTTGATAAGAGATTTGTCAAGTTGGATCTAAGTCTCAAACCTCTAAGCCTCAAGAATAAGGCTAGAAGTTGTAGTCTTAGGATATCGAATCCACAAGGAGCTAGTTAACTACACACTTAGTCTTAAGAAGGCCATAGTTAAGCTAAATCGATACAATAGAATGGTTTTTGAAATTCAATGCATAAACAAAGACAAGCAAAATGGATTCAAAAGAAATAAGAGACAAGAAAAGAAAAAAAGATAGATTTCAAGAATGAGAAGTGCAATTAATGGGTTAAGCAATGTGATTGGATAGCCTAGATGTAATCAAGATGCAAGGGCTAAACATTAAGCAAACCATTCAAGGACAAAGCAAAGATCAATTAGCACATTTCCATGTAACTAATCCATTCACTCATTACTCAATCATGCAAATCTTCCGATGACAATCAAGCAAGAAATGATCATTAAACTCAAGCTAAAAAGTCCACAATTCAACTTAGTCAACTATTCCCATAGGCTAAGATTGAAAAGCATGATTAAGGCTCTCTTGGGAATTTTGTCAAACACCTTCCGGGCACAAAATTTCTAACATCTAGATTTTGATTAATCAAGTCTTATCTAGCATTGATCACTCCTTAATCATGTGAATCTATAAGATATTACCCCTTAGCAATCTTAATAACATCTAAAACTACCCTAATCTACTTAACCCACAAATCACATAAGGAAACTACTCACTAATCATTATGATCAAGTAAGCAATAACATAGAAAAACAAGATAAACATCATGATCAAGAAGAAAGAAGAAGGAAAGATGCAAACTTTTACTTAAATCCAAGTTTTAGAGACAATGATTCAAGAGAAAAGCTAGAACAAAGAGAGGTTTTTTGCAAAATCCAACTTAGGTTATTACATTGAGAAAATGGTCTTTAAATACTAAATGAGAACTGGTTCTCCCTAAACCGGGAAAAACCGGTTTGGTTCAAGTGTTTTTTCTTCATTTGGAGGATGTATCAACCTGTGCAAGACATGCGTAGGTCGGTACACAAGTCGGTACGAGAAGACGAATTCTAGCTGTGACCAATACCGGGATGCATAAATCGGTATGCTGAGCTCGGTACGCCTGTACCGGACTCTGCGAGACAGGGGCGTGGCTCGGTAGAGGAGCTCGGTATTGATGTACCGACCTGCGCGAGTCACGCGTGGGTAGGTACATTGGTCGGTATGGAGGCTCCGGATTTGTTGTGGCGTGTACCGGCGTGTATAGCTCGGTACCTTGGATCGGTACAAACATACCGACCTGCGCGAAGAGTGCGTGGGTCGGTATTGTGCTCGGTACTCCTCTGAAAGTGGTGCTTCTTTGTTTCTTGGCTCGAGGCTTAGTTCGTTCGCGTTCGTACGTTTTCCCGTTATTGATTCAAAGTGACCTGAAAAAGGGGTAAAAAGAGAAGAATATGCAAATCCTAAGGACTTTAGACTCGAAACACTCAAATGACTAAGAACTAATCCTAAAAACTCTAAATGCAATACTTAATCATAAGAAAAATGCTTTTAAATTCTACTCCTAAAACGAGAAAATACGATAACATCAGTGTGCCAATCTGCTACAGAGTCTAGCTCACTCTCAATCTGCTACAACGTCTCTTGTCATATTTCAGAACTACTACAAGCACTATGCATCTTCAATCTCATCATCTCATATTAAGTTCTAAAACTCATTCAAAACCACTTCAACAATATCTCCCTTTTTGACTGAGATTTAGAACTCAAACATCATTCATTATGAATATAATGATCTTGTATCAGCACCGCAACAGTACTCCTTGAGCATCCATATTTGTTCTGAACCAGTATCTTGAATAACGTCTGATGCTCTCTCTTGCTTCTGTACCACGTGATGTTGTTTTCTCAGTCTGCAACTTATGCTGCTATCTTCTCTGTTATACAAGTTGTAGCACGTTCTATTTCTGCAGTTTCTTGCACCAACCACGTCCTGCTGCAACAGATTCTCAAACCAGTTACCACAACACTAACAGTCTCTTCTTTGATAACTGAGTTTGAGAACTCGAGCATCTAATCACCCATCAGCATACGACTTCCTTTGAATTGACAAAAAAATCTCTCTCTTAGTTAATGCCATCAACCCTCTCCAATCTTTCTCTCCCTCTTTGACCATGTTTATGAACTCAACACTTATAAGTCTATTTCCCTTGCTTGAGTTCACAACATGATCAAAACTAATTGGAGAAGCATCTTCGTCTTACAAACTGAGGTTGACGATCTCTTTGACTGAATCTGAAGCAATTCAATTGGATTTCTAGCAAAACTTTAGCTATCTATTTTCTTTGACACTTTGATAAGTAAAAAAAATTCTAATGAAATTTGATGATGAAAGTTGTCAAATTTAAACTTAGCTTTGGTTTTAACAGAAATTTACCATATCACATTTTCTGAAAGAATTCACTTTGAACTAAAACAATATTTTCAATTAACCTTCCCAACAAAAATTATGATGGTTCATGAAATGATATCTTGTTTTATATATAAATATATATTTTTTTACGCCATTAGTAGTTATAGCATCGAATAGATTAAAAGATAACTATTTTTTTGTAAATCTGTAAATCATCTTAATGGATTGATCTAGTGATTAAAAAAATGTGACTATATTAACGACATTGGGTGTTAGCGGAGAAAATCCATGTTGATTTATTTTCAACTATTACCCAATTATCATTTATATATATATGTGTGTATATATGGTCAATCGGAATGAGTTTTTAACAACTTGCTAACATTCAATTTTCGTTTTCTTGTTTTTTGAAAATTCAATATGAATCATAAAACACAAAATAAAACACAAACTCATTCTAACTCTATTAGTGTATAGCCTCAAAGTTTCTATTCTCGATGATCCGCAGGCCGACCCGCTAACTGCTTATATAGGCGCGAGTCAGGATTGGTCAGCTCTTACGAAGACCGCAGCCTGCGGCGATACGACCCGCAACGATTCAAATGGAATTAAGACCGCGGCAGGGCGGGACAATTGGTCGCAGAAGAACTCAATTGACATCTCTAGCTATTGTACACCCTTCACCATTTCTTGTGGGCTTCACAATATGATCCAACCCAACACAATCCTTTGCCTGGACTAATCACTCGGACCCAAGATCGTAGAAACACTCTTTCACAAAAACCCTACAAAATGCAAGAAACATGTATACAAATGCATATATCCTAACACTAGACTCAAACTTCTAAAACCAAGTAAAATGCAAACTAAATGCAATATTTACAAGAAAGTCACAATGAAAACACATACTAAAACAAACTAAAAGCATAAAAATATGAACACATCGAGATAATGACTCTTTTTAGCAATTAATCTCGATAAAAATCCGCCAATCCCTTTGAGATAATGCTCTTTTTCTAGCTATCTCGACAGAATTGAGCCTTCTTTTGGGTCACAATTAGTGGGTGATCATACTATTTTCCAGAACATATTTATGGGGTAGAGTATGGGTCCGTTGTGATATCATGTTAAGTTACATGGATTCCCAGTTCAAAATCAATTGACAATGAATTGATTAACCATGTTAATTATATACTCCCTGTGTTTCATTATATAATTCTTTTGAGATAAAATAGTGAAATTAAGAATCTTGTCTTTTTGTATTAAAAATTATTATTTATATCTACATAAAAATAATCCAACCAATAAGAAAATTCGTGTCAATTATTATTGGAGTAAAGATATTAAAGATTTATTTAGATATTGTAAAAAGATTTATAAAATGGAATATGAAAAAAAATCTTAAAATATTTATAAAATAGAACAGAATGAGTATTATTTAAATTTTTTGAAAGATTTTCGATGTAGATATTTTAACATGTATAATATGATTTTTGTCATGCAATTACTTTGGATAAAAACTGACTTTATGAGTTGAAAAAAAGAACTGACTTTATGAGATATATGGTTCAAATTCAAAACTTATATTCAGTTAGTGGTTGTGGCAGAATTAGTTGTACACGTAAAACATGATTGGATATGAGAATTATTAAATCATTTTTTGTTCACTGAGAATTATTAGATCATACTAACGATAAATGACGGTTAAGATCGTTAAATCACTACTTGATCCGACTTTATGCGCCCATGTTTATACCCGTCCGATTCAATTAAATGATATTTTAAAAGTATTTTTTTGTTTCAGTTTTTTTTTTTTTGGTCACGAAATTTTTTTTTTATTAAACTTCACGTATTGAAGCATCCAGAACACAAAGAGCTCGACGTGCAAGCGAATCAGCAGTAGAGTTCATTGATCGTGGGATAAACAGGAAAGAGATAGAAGCAAAACACGGAATTAAATTCTTAATATACACTAGAAGACCAAGAATGTCAATATGGTCCTCCTTCCTATTGATCAAATTGACCAAGATCTGGGAGTCCGAGTGCAGATGCAACTCATATATCCCCAACACAAGAGCTTGATTTAGTGCAGTCCAAAGAGCAGAAGCTTCTGCCGCGAGAGCTGAGGGTACACCCTCCTTGGATGATATAAACTTCCCTAGAAGAGCATCATTCGGAGATCTAAACAACCAACCCATACCACATCTCTTAGAAGAAGGATCCCAAGAAGCATCCACCCAACAATGGGAAGCTAAGGATAACGTGAGTGGAGGGCCACGAGGGGGCTTAGGGGCTGAAGTACTAGCAAGCTGACCAACCGCCGTGATCCTAAGATTAGCCGTAGTCTGCCATTTACGCGCTTGCACAAGTACCATAGCAATAAGCTCAGACTCAAGAGTAGCCTCTGAGTTGAAGATTAATCGATTCCTTGCCTTCCATAGATGCCAACATACCCAAGGGTAAACATCCACCGCTGACAAGCCTAATGGTGGTAAGCCTTTAGAAGCCTGCATCTCAGCTAGGAAAATAGTCAGAGTAGGTAGCTTCGAGAAAGTAGGCAAGCAGAGAGGCACATCATCCCATACTCGTTGAGCATAGGCACATTGAAGGAGAACATGATCCACTGTTTCGGGAGACCCACATCTAGGGCAAGCCGAATCGCCAATAACACCGCGGGAATGGAGAGCAGCACGGACTGGTAAGGCCCCACACAAGGCCTTCCACAGGAAGGTCTGAAGCTTAGGGAGGTTTCGAACTCGCCAAATATTCTTCACCCAATTGAATCTATCCACATTATGGGTCAACTCTCGAGATGTGAGGAGAGAATATCCACTTTTACAAGTGTATTGTCCACTCTTATTGGATAACCAGACCAGGGAATCTTGTCGGGAAGAGGAGCCCCGCACCAGATTAGCAATATGCGAGGAATAGTGCGGCAGAACCTCAGAAACGACATTCCAGTCCCACTGGCCAGTTTGTGAAGATAGTAGATCCGAAACCCGAAGGTCCTGGAGACCCGCCGGTGGTGGCCCCATCACAGCCAACGGGGTCGATGTAGAAAGCCAATTATCGCCCCCAAACACGCACCGAAGTCCCATCTCCTATGATCCAACCCAAACCCTGGCGAAGAACATCTCTACCAACCATAATGCCTCGCCAACCGTGAGACATACTGGCCGGAGGCAAACACTCCATAAAGGAGGAAGAATGGCAATACTTGCACAATAAGATACGAAAAACCAGGGAAGATGGGTTTTGAAGAATCCGCCAAGAGAGCTTGGCGAGGAGAGCATCGTTGTAGGCTTCCACCTCCTTAAAACCCAAACCTCCAGCCGCCCGCGGAAGTGCTAACCGTTCCCAAGAAATTCAGGACATCTTCCGGACATCTTGCTTATCGTCCCACCAGAAACGAGTAAGAACCGATTGTATCCGGCGGCACAGGGACAGAGGTAGCTTGAAACAGGACATAGCGTAGGTAGGAATAGTCGAGAGGACCGACTTAAGCATAACCTGTTTACCAGCAGAGGATAGGAAACGAGAGGACCATCCATGAGCTTTCTGACGGATACGATCCACAATAGAGGCGAATATATCGCGTTTCCTTTGCCCAAAGTGCTCTGGCAACCCCAAATATTTCCTAGTGCCCCCCTCTTTAGAAATTTGGAGGCGATGTTTAACCAAATCCCGCCGCGAAGCAGGCGTCTTAGCTGTAAAAGTGATTGAAGACTTCGTGAGATTTATGGATTGGCCCGATGCCAACTCATATCTTTGATGTAGATTCTTCAAGGCTTCCACACTAGCAACATCTGGCTTACAGAAGAACATCGTATCATCTGCAAAGAGGAGATGGTTAATGGGAGGGCTAAACCGAGAAACTCAAATGCCGGATAAACTGCCATCCTCCTGAGCCCGACGGCACAGACCAGAAAAAATCTCTGAACAAAGAATAAACAGGCAGGGGGAGAGAGGATCCCCTTGCCGGAGGCCTCGAGAAGGTAGAACATGCGCCTGAGGCGAACCATTGATAAGGAAGGAATACAAAACTGTGGTAACGCATTCCATGATCCAATTAATCCACACAGGATGGAAACCGAATTTCTCCAGAACATGGAGTAAAAAATTCCACTCAATCTGATCATACGCCTTGCTCATATCTGTTTTCACTGCCATAGCACCCCGCTTTGTAGCTTTTAAGCGGCGGAGACAATGCAGGATCTCATGGGTGATGAGTACATTATCCGAGATTGCCCTTCCTGGAACAAAAGCTGATTGATTTTCCGAAATCAGATCAGGGAGGATAGAGTGCATGCGTGTTGATAGATTGGTCGATAGTCTGAAACCTTCCGGGGGTGGGAGATCTTAGGGATGAGGGTGAAATTAGTGGAGTTCAATTCCGGTTGGAATGATCCAGTCACAAAGAAATCAATTACTTCCCGAGTAACCTCAGGTCCCACGACTAACCAGTACGAGTGGAAGAACCCCGTAGAGAAACCATCAGGTCCTGGGGTTTTATCCGCATTAATAGAAAAAGCAGCCTGCTTAACCTCATCACTCGAGGGGATGGTCGTTAGTATGATATTCGAGCTTTCAAATACCAGAGGTAGCGAAGTCCGCTCTAAGATTGAGAAATCCACCGCTCCATTAGATTGAGGTTTCAGTTTAAATGATGTTTTCACGTATCTATGAGAAAATTTGATGTTATCTTGTATTTATAACTATTAATATTCTGCAATTTGATTTTTTTTATTGGTTGAATTAATTTTACTTAAAAGAATTTTACAAAGGTGGTCCAAAAAAAAAAAGAATTTTACAAAAAAAGATAAACTGAGTAAAAATTGATCAGTGAATCTTAAATGTACAACTTTAATTGATTCGTGTATATGCAATTTAATTATATTGATTAATTAGTTTACCGGGTTTCATTGATATCTCTAATCAATCTTATTTGAATTGATAAAAACTTGATTTTTTTTGTTGACCGAGAGGTTCAGAGCCTGTGAACATTTAATCTTTCAGAGATGGACCAATGTAGCTCGAAAATTTTGATTATTTAATTATAACCGAAATAGAACCTATTACAATTTTAGTCTAATATCTTTAATGATTAAATTTAAAACTAAATCTCTAACTTTAAATCAAATGTAGCTGTGATCATTATCAGTAATACAATATTAGTTTCTATATCGGTTAAGGAAATTATTCATGTAGGAATATTTAATTCGTGACTAACACTCGTAGTATAATTGTGATACATCTCGTTACTTGAAAGTTTGTTGTCATTAATAAATCCAAACTCCAATTAAGTATGCATCACATATTATTAGTCAATAATCTCTCCTTTTTCTTCTCATTACCCTTTTCCTGCTCATTTTAAATTGTAAAAGATACAAAAAAGAAAGAAAGATAAGCATGTTCTTATAACAAATCTAGCAAAGCGGAAAGAGATAACAATACCATACAAATGAACACGTTAAATTAAATGGCAAAGAAAATTTTGAATGGCTGGATTTTATGAAACATGCATTAAGAACTACAACAACCTTTTAACAAAAAATAAACTACAACAGCCAAAAATATAAAATATGTCTTTCAAAATGCTCCTTCTAAATTTTATAATACAACTTTTAAAAATTATAGAAATGCTGCAATTTTTTATCTAGCGAAATTCAGTAATCCTTCTGTAAACTTAAGTCTGCCGTATTTATGAAATTTCTAAGACTTGGTGGTACTTTTAGGCATAAATAAAAAGTTGTATATTTTAGAATGATCCAAATAAATATGCGTAGAAAAGAAGAGAAGTATATATGTAGAGTAGTAGGAGTTTCTTTTCAAGTAGAGACTATTCTGGCATGCTATGTAACTTTGGTTGTTGGCTTAATATGATAGCTTTTCTTTTTCACTACGTTTTGCTTATTAGTTTTTCTTAAATACCATCATTACATTATATATATATATATATATATACACACATATATATATATATACACATACACACACACACACACACATATATATATATATGTATCACCTATGAATTTCATGCAATAGCTATCCATATGTTTCTACTAACAATCGCCTTAACCAAGTGAAAAATTTTCCAATTCTTAAAAGACCAAAGTGGTATATAGTTCGATTAAATGATTAATCAAACAACTCTTCAAAAATTTATTAATGTAAACTACTAATGTTTTATTTGCCAAAAGATCACTAATCTTAATTAGTACATGACAACAAGGATTTACAAATAAACGTAAACAATATAAACTCTGGAATACCTGACCTGATAGGTCGAGGCTCGTTTCCTGATTGTTAATGATATTTTACATAGTTTCACAGTAAATACTTTGTTAGATAATTTGGATTGATATCTAAATTTATATCACATATATTAAACATTCATATCAAATAAGGGTAATGGGATTCTCTAGCCATTCGAATATAGGTCGAATACATATATATACCACAATTCGAATAACCGTAGATCCATCATTAGTTCGGTTTTATATCCCTCGAAATCTGATTTTATTATATTGTTCATATTCTTCTTTTTTTTTTGTTCACCGAAAAAGGGTTTTTGGTAGAATCTTCCCAATATTATATTTTTTTCATTTTTAAAATATTAAATAATGGAGAAGAGCAAATGAGTCACCACCTCTGCTGTCATCTCACAAAATTAGAGTTCGAACTTGTACTTGCCTCTAGTTAGAGGAACTACTTTCCATTAAAAAAATTAGTTGATAACCTATTTCAACCTGGAAATTTAAAACCTATAAGAATATTATGGGATTATAGAACATCTTGTACTAGGTTGATAAAAACAGTTTATTTTATTTTATTTGGTCAGTTTTCTAACTATTTCTTTTTTTTGCTATAAGGTCCATTTTCTAAGTATCTTTTATGTGTGTTACAAAATAAACATTGATGGACATGGCAAAGATGTGTCTGGTGGAGGAAAAGAAACTAATAAAATCTAGATTTAGGATAGGATGATGAAAATGTATAGAAATGGATAGATAGTTTTAAAAAAACCGGCAACATGATGAAGAAAGAAACTAGTCTCTTTTGTTATATTGCTCATCACTCATCTCTCTCTGTTCCATTGGATTCCATGAATCTTCGGCGTCAATCTCGTAACTAACTCACTCTTATTCCTATGTGCTACTTTTACAATATTCAGCTGTATCTTAACAAGCTTTCTTACAAAATTGTTTGTAGATTGATATTTGAATTTAAATTACTCCGATCCCTCTGTTTTATTTTAATTAATGTTTCAAATAAAGGCATACATATATTAAGAAATAGTTAAAAAAAACATTCTACAAATTACAAATGATTACAACAATCAAATAACTTTAAAATCTAGCATAGAAAACTCCAAATATCACTTCAAGGAAAACAAACATAATTTCCAAACTAAACATTATTTTAATTGTAATGACGTATAAGTTATGTTCGGTTTAATTATTAACTTATTTATAGTTAATTTAACCAACTTTTTTTATACACCTCAAAATATGCTTGACCGTTTCATCGTATAGAGATTAGAAACCTATATCAAAAAATAAAGGGACAAAATAAATGAAATTGTCTTTTCATAATTTGAGTTAGTTGATAGAGATTAACTGACAATCGTTAGCACTAATACTATTTGGAGTATGAATAATATGATATTGGATGGATGAAACATGCATGAATCTAACTAAGATCTTATCATGGCTTGAGTAATCCTACTGTCCCCTCGGGGTGATATCATATGGAAACACATTCATTTTCCTTTTGATTTTTCTCATGATGACTATTAAAAGCTAACCAATATATTCTTAGTCTTAAGCCTCATTAATTAACCCTAATCTCCCCCAAGCTTTTTGAATATGGATTCCTTGGAATTAGGGATCGGTTAAGACATCGACCGATTGAAGATTATAATCAAAGCTAAGTCTAGCTTTTGGAACGTTGGTTAAGACTCTTGTACGAGAAACATATTTTAAAAAATTAATTTTACCGTTAAATTGTGTAATTCATGACAAGTGTGTTACCATCCGGAACCTTGCAATTTCGGACGATAATGTCATTAAAATTCTTCTCACATATTACAAAATGATCTAATTATCCGGTGAACACAGCATATATATATATGATTAATTTACAGAAATGCACTTAAAAGGAAAAGAAATTTTACATTTACACCTGTCTTTTAATGGTTCTTAAATATACACCTCAAATATTAGGGTTTAGGGTTTAGGGTTTAAGGTTTAGTGATTAGGGTTTAGGGTTTAGCTATTAGGGTTTAAAGTTTAGGAATTATGGTTTAGGGTTTAGGGTTTAACGTTTAGGGTTTCTTTTATTCTAGGGGTATAATGGTATTTTTCATTAAAAAGATAGGTGTAAAAATAAAAAAATTTCGAGCAGGAGTATTTTTAAAAAACAGACAATACAAAGGTGTAATTTTGTAAATCTTCCTATATATATATATATATATATATATAACACCTATTTTTTTGTTAGAAAATTTTGCTTTCACAGTCCACTAATATTTCATTGAAGATAAACCCGAGACGTGATATGACGACCATGCATTCGTTTGCCAAACCAAATATGCTTCTACGACTTACAAAAAGCAGACACAAAATAATCAACTATATATCCAACAAAGATCTCAATTAATACAATAAGAAAATAATCACTATCTCTATATTATTATTTGGGAAATACATTTAGAAAAACAACCTTACATTTATAAAAAGTTACAATAAATGTCATTGAAAATAATATATATATATATATATAATAGATTTTTAAAAAAATGCTAAAAATCTATAATTAAACAAAATAAAAAATGATGTTACCATATCTTATCTAGATTCTTTTAATATCTTTTTAAAAATCTATCAAAATAAATATTATTACATTTTAAAATAAATAAATGAATCTTAAAATTTAATTTAATAATATGATTCAATCTATAACGGGTTAATTGCGACTAATAATATCTTCGTAAAGATATATTATTTAGTTCACCATGATTAAACAACTTAACTAATACCAAAAATATTTAATACCGAAAATCTAACTAAAAATTTAAAAATTAATTATGAATTTTAAAATTTTGCTTAAATTTTAATTTATCATTAAAGTTTTAATAAAATATGACCCCGCTTTATAGGCAGGTTTAAATCCTAGTATATAGTACTACTAAAATACTATTGCATTAGAATGGACATAAAATGTAGCACTTCTTTTCCAAATATATATATTACCACATATATAAAAAATATTTATTTTAATCTAAACCAAAATGTTTTTTGCTTCTATATTAGTTTTACAAAGAAATAAAACAAATACATACGAATAAATCAAAATATAAGCATGTTGAAGTTCATGAAGCAGGTGCTGTTTTGAAAAAAAGAACGTAAACAATAATCGATATCTTATATATTATTTGTAAAGTGAATATAGTCGAAATTAAAAGTTGGAGCAGCTAAATACTAGATTACCTTTGATGAAATTTTAATTAGTTAAATACTGAAAATTTAAGAAAGAAATAAACAATTAACTAAAAAAGAAAAAATGACAAAAAACGAAAAATCAATGAAAAATGAAATTCTTTTAATAATTTTATTTGCCTAAAAAAACATATATTACTTATGTGTAATAGAATAGGTTATCCATTTTTAATGTTTTCATGTGTATCATGTTTTCATATGTAAATAATAAATAGAAATGACAAAATTATTAAATAATAATATAGTCACATTTTTTATTTTAAAAACCAAACAAAATTCAAAAAAATCAACAAACTGTAGATAGCACCAATATTATTATTAGTGTTACCAATATCATAAAGGCTCGAATGACAAAAGAACAAAATATTTCACTATATGTAAAATATGTCAAATGAATTGTATTATCCAAATTTAAAACTTATTTAACAAAGTGCACTTAAAGTTTTCAAAAATAAAAAAATCAAGATTTTCAAGCATAAAAATGCTCAATATAATTTTCATATTGAAAAAAATATTATATTAACTAAATATCAAAACTATTATAATTTATAAAATTTTAATGATCGGATTGTATATGGACGAAAAGAATAGTAGTACTTATCAAAAATATCTTTTCAGACAAGTTCATATTAAATCCCAATTGGAAAAAATACTTAACCAAAGATATCACAATAGATATTTATACAATTGTACGAGTATGCATATATATACATATATATATATATATATATATTTAAATTGTTCTACTCAATGCTCCTATTAGCCCTACACAGACGTGGTTGACAAAAAAAATTAACCTACAGTACACAAAATGCCAAACCATGTATATTATCATCTAAGCCTATATATATTTGACACAAGTACATCACATAATTATATTTTGTTTTTTGGGAAACAAACATAATGATGCGTTGTTTTGCATGAATAATCAGTACATACACAATATTTGTACGCAATGGCACATTTAATAATATGTTTCCCCATTCAACCAAATTCATACACTTTTTTTTATCATTTTATCTCTATGTCCTCTTTTCTATAAATATTTGTCGTCGGTTTGAGCTTCTCCTATTCACAAAAACAAAGTGTAAACATAACAGAGAGAGATAAAGCTAGAGAGAGAGAGAGAGAGAGAGAGAGAGAATGAGTTCAAAAGGAGACAACGTTGCTGTATGTAACATGAAGCTCGAGAGACTTCTCAGCATGAAAGGTGGCAAAGGACAAGACAGCTATGCCAATAACTCTCAAGCTCAGGTCTCTTTTCTTTTTGTTAAAGCTCTAGATTATTTTGTTCTACTTAGTATAGTTCTTTTTTTTGGATTTGCTATAGTTTCACTAAGAAAACTTCTGATACTTCAACTTATCTTCAAAAAAAAAAATATTTATCTCTTTTGGTTTGCCCAAATTTAACCAACCAGTTGTGTTTAAAGGTTAATGTACCGTACGTGAAGGTTGCTAAAATATTCTCTGTTAACAACAAAATGGGCAATTTGAGAAGGGATTATGTTTTAAGCAAGGGGTATCCAATGATTAGCAAATTGTTTTTCAAATTACTTTTTTGTAGGTTTATTTTCGTTTTCAACTTTGTTTAGTGTTCTATTATGGTTTCTTTGAATATTCAAAAAAAAAAAAAAACTTAACCGAATAGATTTATTTGCTCTTCTATTTAGTTGTCTTTCTTGTTTACAATTTATTTCAATTCCGGTTTGGCGTGCATGGACTATATATACCGGATTGGAAACTCTTATATATTCACGTTGTTGATTTTCTAAAAATAAATCGTAAAAATGATAATGAAGCTAAAACGCGTAACGTCAAAAAAATGCTTATAATGTTGAGACAAATAGAAGTAGCAGCAACGTGCATGGTAAATAATGTGTATATATCGTAAAATCACGACAAAAATAAATAGATATATATCGACAACTTATATTTAAATTATGAAAAGTTAAAACAAAAAATATATGTGCAGGCAATGCATGCACGGTCCATGCTTCATCTCTTAGAAGAAACACTTGACAATGTTCACCTAAGCTCCTCCGCCAACCCTCCACCTTTCACGGCGGTTGATCTTGGCTGCTCCTCCGGTGCGAACACCATCCATATAATCGATTTCATAGTCAAGCACATCTCTAAGCGGTTTGACTCAGCCGGAGTTGACCCGCCGGAGTTCACAGCTTTCTTCTCCGATCTCCCAAGCAATGATTTCAACACTCTTTTCCAGCTTCTTCCACCACTTGTCTCTAACTCTTGCATGGAGGAGTGCCTTGCTGCTGATGGAAATCGCTCCTACTTTGCTGCTGGTGTTCCCGGATCGTTTTACCGGCGACTTTTTCCGGCGAGAACCATTGACTTTTTCCACTCTGCCTTCTCCTTGCATTGGCTCTCTCAGGTACATAACAAGGCCCGTACATGTGTTTTAACAGTTAGACACACAATCTTTAGAATGTTAACAACCAGAAACATATATATATATATATATATATATAAGAACATTAAGTTATATTGCTTTTCAATTGAAG
>OVAN01009931.1:0-16339 GCA_900406275.1 Anastatica hierochuntica | reverse complement strand
ACTCTCATGGCTAAAACTCATAATTGCAAGCTAACATATTTCACTCACGCTATAACTTTGTTGTGATTATCTAGCAAGCAATCATTAAGATCAATTCCACTTTATCAGCAAACTCCCTAGCTATCAACTCTCGTTGGCTAAGCAAAGTTTGACATACTTTAGGCTCTCCTAGACATTTCATCGAATACCTCTTGGATGTGAAATGTATACATGTCAAGACATAGTTTTTACCCTAGATCTAGCATTTAGAACACCTAAACCATAGAGATCTATGTCCTATCATTCACAAAACACCATTCCCTAACCACAAATAATCTCAAATCCACCACCCAAAGATCCAAGAAAAGACTACTCACACATCATATAAGAAAAGAGAGAAAAGATAAGCATGATTTAATAGATAAAAGATTTGAGATACAAGAGAGACTCTTGATCTAAAAGATCAAGAGAATCAACTTAGAGCATCAATAATAGTGTTAAAAAGTAGATAAAAGAGTTGTAAAATGGATGTCTTTGTTCTTGGAGGCTAAGGGGGGTATTTATACTAAAGAGAGAGTGGAAGAAGCCCTAAAAAAAGGTATTTTCGAGCAATGTTGTCAGCCATCGACCCATCTGGTCGATGGCAGCCTACCCAAGGTCGATGGCTGGCAACCTCCTGATGACAATGAGTGATTTTCTGCCCAGGTTGCTTGCCATCGACCTTGGGTAGCTGGCCATCGATCCAGGGGTCGATGGGAGCCAACCTTGGGCAGTTTTTGATGCTTCTTGCTCCTCTTTGATACCTAGTCGATCCCCAACTCTTCCATAGCCTTTTTCCCCTTTCCTCCATGATTTCTTAGCTTCAGTCCCACCTTGAATCCATGCCTAGAGCCTGCATAGATTCATCCCAAGTTGCACCAACAAAATGTAAAGAAAATGCATGCAAATGCAAGATATGCCTAAACTAGACTCTAAACTCAATCTAATGTATTTTAAGACTTAATTGCCATATATACAACCTAAAAGTGGATGAAACTAAGCTAAAATGAACATAATTATGCATGAAAATATTTATACATTAGTAGGTACAACTTTTAGAGTGGCTCAATGGAGGCTCAAGAGCTGGATTGAGGGTGGTTTTGAAGTCAAGAAATCATGGAAAAGAGAAGCTAGATGCTTGGGGAGTATGTGGAAACAAAGAGGCTATAAAAGGACCCAACAACAAGTAAAAGACTGCCAATACATGTGGCTATCGATCTGCTTGTCGATAGTGGCATACATAAGGTCGATAGCCACATGCACAAAAGACCTTGCTTCCTAATGCATGCCACTATCGATCCAAAGGTTGATAGCCACATGGATTAGCTCGATAGTGGCATGCAAAAACGAGGAAAAATGGTTTTAGGGCAACATCTCTTCCCTCCTTTAGTATACATAGATCCTCTTACCCTTCAAGAACAAACCTTTGAACAACTTTGCTTTTTTTTTTTTATTGTTCTTTCTCTTTGTTTTGATGATCTAAACTCTTGTAATAACTATTTGAGTTTCTTTAGTTTAGATTTGTGTTTCTCTTCTCCATATCTTTCTTTATTTTCTTAATCTACGAACATGGGAGCTCAAAGACCCAATCTTTGCCTTTTTATTTCCATGGATCTTAGTGAATAGATCCTTCAAGGATCTTGAGATGTTGTAGGTTAGGGTTTGATCTGGGGTTCTAATGCATGATTAAGCTAGATTTTGGCATACATTTCTACTAGATCTTCATTAGTCCTTTGAAAATTCATTGCTTTCTCATTGACGCCTAGAAAGTGTTCGATGAAATGCTTGAGTGAACAAGATCTAGGTTTTTCACTTGGGCATATGAGAGTAGATGTTACCTTGGTGCTGGATGGTTAGAAGGACTTGTAGATTACTATCACTTACATGTTTATATAGGCAAAAAGTGGGAGTTGAGCCTCGTAATGTGTATGGGTGAATAGATCTTCACCATGAGAGTGTGTTGATCGACTAAGGAGGGTTCCTTTGCCTAGGAATAGCTTTAATCATATAATAAAGCCTTGACAAAGTCCATTATAGTTCTAGATCGACCATGAACCAATTGTTATGTCTCAAGATCCGATCTTTCACATTGATTGCACTTAAAGTTCATTTCTTTATTGCACTTTACTTATTACTCGCCTTTCATATTGCATTTATTTATGCAATTTCATCATGTTTTCCTTTATTTATGCTTAGATTTAGTTGAGACTTGTGACACCCCACCTAAACCGACCTCCCTAGACTAGGAATTCTAGTGTATTCGCTTTGTTTAGATTTTCGCTAGTCAAGTCCTCAAATCCTTGGACGATACCTAAAGTACTATAACTCGACACCGTTCTCCTGCGAGAATCGTTGGGTTAGCTTAAGGTTTATAAATTTAAGCTTGCCACAATGGACAGTGAAAGCTGTCCGCGTCAAGTTTTGACACCGTTGCCGTTAGATTTAGGCTTTACCTAGAATCTTTAAAGAGATTTCTAGATTTCAAAGGACTATGATTTACTTTTGCTTATTTAACCAAAGTTCTAACTTTCTTTTGTTGATTTTTCTTTTGATTGTGAAGGTACATGATAGCAAGATCTAGAAATAGACCAATTTCAAGACTTCTTGACATTGATCAAACACACATCGAAAGAAAAAACTCAAGACAAAGAAGAGCTAGAGAAAGATAAGTCCATCTTCATCGATCAAGAGTGAATCAAGAAATAGAAGAAGAAAACCATCCACCTATGGATAATCAACCACGAACAGACCTTCCACAACCAGGAGTGTTCGTTGGTCATGAAGACCGACCTAATCGCCCAATCTCCACACCTAGAGAAGAATCAAGAATTGGAGAAGGCGATAACAAATTCTCTTATGGCAAAAAAGTGGGGATAAGGCCTCCACCAATCCACAACAACAACTTTGAAATCAAATCTAGCTTGATTAATATGGTACAAAATGCTTGTTTCTTTGGTCTAACATTAGAGAACCCTTTTCAGCATTTGAAAAACTTTAAGACGTTGTGTAGAACGATGAAGATAAATGGAGTGGTGGAGGATATGGTCAAATTGACTTTGTTTTCATTATCTTTAGGAGAGAAAGCTTCACAATGGGAGAAGAGCATTGTGACATCTTCTATCACAACATGAGATGAACGCAAGAGAAGGTTCTTGCCAAAATTCTTCTCACGTCAAAGAACGACGAACATAAGGAATGATATTTCTACTTTCAAGCAAGGAGGAGATAATCACTATATGAAACTTGGGAACACTTCAATGAATACATTAGAAGTTGGCCCCATCATTGGATCACTAAAAGTAACTTGCTTCAAATTTTCCATAGAGTAATCCATGAGAAGTTCCGTCTAGCTTTGAACATCGCTTCAATGGAAAGTTTTGCTAGTCTCTCCGCCGAACAAGGAAAGAAACTTATTGAAAATTTGACCCAAAGCACCCATTATGATGGAGATGACTATGATAGAACAGTTAGAATCGCGTAATCGAAGTATTTCAAGATCAAAGAGCTTAATGACAAACTTGTTAAGCTCATTATCCAAAAAAATGAGTGTCATTTTGTTGAAACCGAATGCGAAGAGGGACAAGATGGTGAAAACCAAGAAGTAAGCTACGTCCTTGGAGGGTACTATCAAAAACACTTCAACTAAGGATATAAGCCATGCAACAACAATTTGTCTTATCGAATCACAAATGTGGAGAATCTATAAGATCAATTTTACCTACCCAAGCCTAGTCAACAAGGATATAAATACCAACCAAAAAAGGCTACTACCAAAAGCGTCAACAACATGCTGGTTCTTCCAAAGAAGAAGAGAATCATACTATGCTTAAGAAGCTAGTTGAAGGCCAAAATGAGACTAAGACCGAGCTCAACAAGAGATTTGTAGAAATGAATACAAAGATGGAAGCTATGTACCGAGACCTGAACATTAAGCATGATGCTTTAGTTTCATATGTTAAGGTCATAGATTCACAACTACTTTAAGTGATTGCGGACCAAAAAGGGAAGGCCGTGGCCAAAGAAAAAGAAGGATCAAGCATGGACTATTGCAATGTCTTTTTAGAGGAAATCAACAATAATTTAAGCCATGGGAAGGTGTTATCTTTACTCTTGAAGAGGAAGAGATCATCAATGATTTAGAAAGACTCTTTTTGAATCCAATTTATGAGGAATTTGATGATGAATTGGAAATTGAATTGTTTGAAAATCCTCTTGAGAAGGAAGGTCATGCCAAATCTAAACTAGATTTTGGTGGACCTAACACTCCCAATGGGAAGGAGTCTGAAAAGAAAGACACTCCAATTCTTAAACGATGTGTTGAATTGGATGAGAAGAACAAAGAGCCTTGGTTTGAAGATAAGGCTACTAAAGAAGAAATGGTTAAGGAAGCTATGAACGAAGACAGCTTCGAGAAAGAGGAAAAAGAAGAAAGTAGGGCATTTAAAAAGAAAGGTGAGAAAACAAAGATTCCTAGGGACATGCCTAGAGAAACATATATGAGTGAAGAATGGATCGCTATCTTGAACTTAGCGGCTCTTAAGACCAAGCTACCATATCCTCAACATTTCAAGAAGGAAATCTTGTGACTACACTATAGAAATATGATAAAGGATGGTGACTTAGACATCTCACAAGAATGATATGAGTAGGCTAAAACCAATGAAACGGTTAAGGAAAAGCTTGAGATTAAGTTGGGTATGATAGACAAGGTAGATAAGGTATTGGAAGCTAATGACATTCCTACCACTAGAGCCATTGAGAAGGTACTAGAAAATAGCAAATTTAAAGGAAGATTCGTTATACCTTGTGCTCTCAAGGACTACCAATTTGAAGATCCTCTAGTAGATACCGACGCTAGCTTGAATGTCATCTCTCTATAATGTGTAACGGAACTTGATTTACAATATGCAATCAAGAAAGGAGCTAACCACATACTCTTAGGAGATGGTACAAGGAAGGTTCCAATGGGAAGATTGGAGAATATGGAGCTAAGAATTGGGAGCACTCTTGTGAAGGGTGATTTTGTTGTGATGGACACTAAGTCCAATCAAGCTAAGTTCCAGACTGTCCTTGGAACTCCTTTTTTATTAACCATGGGTGCTATAATAGATTTCAAAGCCAATAAAATGTTTTTGAAGAAGGTTGGTAAATGACATTCCTATCCTATGCACGATCTCGAGAAGGATATTTGGTATTTTGGGACAATGTACCAAAAAGAAGCTAAGCCAAGTGGTAGAACCCTTGAGAAAAAGAGTTATGAGAATTTCGAAAAGGATGTAGTTTGGGATTGGTTCTACGGAAAAAAAGGAACCAAGGTTGCTTCCCTTTAGGAGGAATTGACACATGAGATGGAAGCCCAGTTCATCCCACCATACAACTATAATGCTAGCTACAACTCCAATTTCTATGAAGGCAGAGGGGTAAAGAACTTCTTCACGATCAAAAAATGGGCAATGAGGAAGGCACCAAGAGGACCAAATCATGAAGAGGTGATCCTTGACTTCACCATCTAAAAAGTAGAAGTAAGGTCAAGCTAAAGACCTTAAACAAGCGCATTTGATAGGCAATCTCATGAGTATCCTTCGTAAATATTTTCTTTGACTGCTTTAAGTCTTTAAATTCAATAATGATTGTTATGTCTTGAAACATTCTTGTTTCAAAGTCATTCTTTTTGGTCTAAGATTAGGTACCAAAGGAGAACCATTCGAAACAAGAATCATATGCCAAGGAGGAATGTTGTGAAGACACTTCCAATGAGTCAAAATGACTCAACATTTAGAAAAATTCCTAATGGCTAAGGTATGTTTGCTAAATTCCAACATTTAATTTGCACTTCACCATTTTAAAAGTCTTTCAAGAGTGATTTTCCAAAAGCTCGATATAAGAAAAACCTAATGATTTTGATTCATTTATAAACCTTTAGTCCTAATACTTCAAAATTAAAATTATTGTTCCCACCAAATTTTAAATTTGATTTTAAGGGGGCTTTAGTAAGATATTTGCCATTTGGTTATGAGAGTATTTTTAAGGACCATTTAGCAAATTCTAAAGTTGCCACCAACTTGAGGACTCCACCATCATTCACACATGCTAAATGAGAAACCTTTGTCTCTCTCCACTAGCTTATAGAAATTGACGTGCTTGTTTTCAAACGCTAGAATTTTTACTTTTTAAAATTTGAGAGAAACTTTGATAATTCTTGCAAGTTCAATCCTCTTTTCACATATTTTACAAGCTTCCAACTTCTCACAATCATCTTTGCATCAAGGAATCAAAGGTATGAATGACAAAACTTTTCCTTTATCAAGTAAAATTTTCGATTTTGCTTATGAGAAGTATGTTTGATGTTGTTTGTGAGTTATCTTGTTAGCTTATGCATAGTTGCTGTGTTTTCATGCATTAAATCTTCTTGAAAACAACTAAAAGGCTTGAATCATGGATTGTTCTTCTTAATGAATAGCGCTTATGAATAGTATTCTTGATGAATTTTTGGGGCAAATTTAACTTAGTTGGTTCTTATGTTGAATTAACGGTGTTTATACTTGGAATTATGAAGAATTCAAGAAATTTACAATTTTGTAACTTTGTCCTTTAGGGTTGAAAGTTTTGACTTTTATATGCTAAGGGAAAGGACTTTTGAATCTTCATTTCACTTGCCATAGTATTGTTATATTAGCATGATGCTTGTTTCATTTGTTCTTTACCATAGAAAGCCTTGAATTTTATTCATTGCTATTGAGTTTGGATAAATTATATTAAGTGCACATTTATCCAAATATAGAAAAGTTCTTAAGCTTAACATGAACATTCTCTTGGTAATATTTTTAAAGCATCTCATGCATAACATTTCATCATTCGGTAACTTGTGAAAATTTTGGAAATGCTAAGTGTAGAATCATTTGATGGCCGAAAATATTAGGTACATTTGGAAGAAACTTTCGCCTCATTTTCATTCATTTTGCATAGAATTTAGCTTGAATGATTTGGTTACAGAAGTTGTTAGAAATCGAAATTTGGATTGTCTTGCTCTTGAATTTTTAAACTCGATTTAAAGCTAAATCTTTCTTAAATCATTTCATTCATTTATTAAAAATTTTAAACGCACAATAACTACTAAAATTTTTAGAATCCGAAATGGCACCTAGTGAACCAAGAAATTTCACCTATGCTAAATGGTACGATGAGGACACAAATCTTTACTTACACCTCCAATAGAATGCTAAGATTGTTAAAACCATTTGGGCGAATGAGGATATACTAAGGGAAATGGAGATTCATAAGCAAGTTCAATACTTGATCAAGAAGATGGTCATGGGAACATACTTTTGATGAATTGTGAGACTTACCCCCATCCAACTCTCCAATTTCTTTCCACGGTGAGTATGGTACATGGAAAAAAAAGCCTATGAGAGTGCCACTTACCTCACATTCAAAATAAAGGATGAATTTTACAAGATATCTCTTGATGAAACTTGTGAAGTGTATGGTTTCACTCCGTTAAAGAAAGAATTTGGTTATGTAGATGGTTCATAAGCATGAATATTATGGGAGAAAATAGCACTTGAACCATATGATGAAGGATCGACCAAGTTAGCTAAGGTATGAAACCCTATGATCTGCTATTTCCTTGAGTTTCTCGGCAACACATTCTTGTCACGTGGTTCGCCGAGCTTGGTTAGCAAATTGGGGTTGAAATTTCTCTTCCAAAGTGTGAAGACGATAATGAAAGTTCCAAGTGGAGAGATAATGGAAGAAAATTTCTGAGATGATGTCAACAATGGTGGCGTTTTCATTTTTGAGATGCTTGACTACCATGAGAAACGATGGTCGACAAGGAAGCCTTTGAAATGAATTGGCGGGTTCCTCATACTGTTTTTCATTCACTTGGGTATTAATCTTGGTGAGTTCTGAAGGTTGAGAGGAGAAAAATGGATGGACATGGATCACTTGGTTAAGGAAAGGTTCCTTTAAGGGTATCATAGTGTCATCTATACCCAAGTTGTTTACTTGTTCATCGATGAAGAGAGGAAAAGGAAAGTGTGCTACTTACCTCTACAAGACCACACAACCGCCACCAAGGATGAGAGTCTCTCATTTCAACTCCCTCACCATCTTCATGTCAACCGCTATGCATTACCAAGCGAACCACGACTTACAAATTCGATCCCAATGAACAACCATCGAACCTAGAGGGGGAGAATGCCTTTGATTTTTGCTACCAACACGAAGAGCCACCCATGGATAATCAAAGGAAAGAGTACGAGATGTACCTCGAAAAGAAAGTGAACAATCAAGAGAAGGTACTTAAAAAAAGGAAACTTCCTAACAAGCTTATGGAGAAAGGTGAAGAAGAGCGAAAAATGTAATCGTTATGCTACCTCGAGTGAGAAAGAGACCGAAGACAAGGACTTGGTTGATTATGGCTATCAACAACCAAGGCACTCAGTTGCTCTACCCACTTTGGTGATCCGAGAACAAAAGGAGCATGGAATTAACCCACCGTGAATTTCATTTCAAGAACCACCTCAGAGGAGACATGGGAAGGATCCCATCGACCAAACATCTCGGCCAAGGAGCTCACGACGCCAAGTCAATGAGTCTGACTCTTCTGTTTCATCCACCCGACACTCATACATTTGAGTGTTCCCAACAGGTACCCTACTTACCATTGTTTATACTACTCATATTTTTCATTTTATGTGTGTTTTTAAAAGTTTCTCTCATGATTTAGGACTGACCAGGATGAAGTTTAAGTCCGGGGGAGGTTTTTTTTTCTAATGTCTTTTTTAATTTTGTTGTTTTTGTTCTTAGCAAATTTGAGTCTTGCATTGTTAATTTCTAAGTTTTTGAAAAACAAAAAAAATTTAAAAATTTTGAAAAGCCAAAAAAATCGAAAAAATTAAAAAAAAAAAAACCAAAAAGATTTTCAAATTTATTTTCAAAGCATTTCATATAGATTGCATCATTTGTATATACTTAAGTTAATAGAAACATATAGGATTGCATTTGCATAGGGAACAATGATAGAATTGCCTTATAGACAGTTAAGTTTTTCTTAATAACCAATGTCCTCACTAGAAGTACAATGTTGCATAGACCACTTTTAGTCTTTAGAAAATTCGTGATCGGAATTTATCACTCGAAGGTCTTTGCGAATGTTGAAGTAAATGGTCTCTTGAGTCAATTCCTATCTAAATGGAACTTATTTGAATTTAAAATCTTGCTAATGGGCTCTGCTATACTCGACCATGGGAAAACACTAACATTTGAGCTATGTTTTATCCGATTTTACCATCCTCTCTTAGATCAAATGGCTACTCTCTCTTTTAGAGTAGTGACCAACCCTTTAAAACCCTTATGCCTTTCTTTAAAAACCCCCTAAATTTTCTTTTGTGAGACCTCTTTTGGAAAGTACACACACGGGTAAAATCTCGAGTGAATTGAAGTTGAACGACAAAGAAGATACTTCCTTAGAGTTAGCCTCATTTTAAGGTTATCTAGAGTTTTAGGAAGGGAAAATCCTTAGTGGTTTTGGGTTTATTTGAGACTTGGGAATGGTTAGTGTAGATATTGTCCAATAAGTGTTCCTTAATGAAAATATGATCCTAGTTTATGTTAATAAAAGAAAGAAAAGAAAGGAAAAATTGAAAAAGAAAGAAGAAAGAAGTGAAAAGAAAAAGAGACACTAGAGATTAGAAGAGTTTAAGCTCTTACCTTAGAAATTAGAGAAAAGCTTAGAGAATCCTTCCTTATTACGAAAAAAAAAGATTGCATCAAGAGTGATTTGATTAGTGGCTCTTAAAATAAATAGAAGGTTAGTAGCTAAGTAGAGAAAATGTTTAAGAATCTCTAGTTGTCAATAAAAAGTAAAGAAAGAGTGTTAAAGGAATAAAATGATTATGGTTTCTAGTACTAGGATGAGAATGATATTAAGTAAGTGTCTAAATCCTCAGGAAGCAATGGGTAAGACAAATTAGAGGAAGTAAATGCTTTGTATGCGTAAATTGTTCGGCTACCACCTTGCTTTTGCCTATTGTGTTGCATTACTTTTTGAGAGAAACCACAATAAAATCGAGTGAACCCCCTTCTTTCAAACACTTACAAAAATCCTTTCTTAAACTCCAAACCGATGTATGAGATGCATTGCCCATAAGTAATAACTCATGCCTGAGCTTAATTGAATGTAAAAAGAAATTGGCGATTGGATTGTTTATGGATGCTTAGCTTAGATTCTAAGAGTTGGTTTTGTGATGATCATTGAGAAGTACATAGGCTCTTAGATGATCTTTGCACCATTATACTTGTCTTTAGAACATTGGGCATAAGGCATTCCTTTTCTATCTTGGTTTTGAGTTCCCGCTTTTAAAACTCACTTCCGGGATTGGTCTTGGTTGTTTGCTTAAGGACAAACAGAGGACAAGTCTAGGAGAGTTGATGCGTACATATTTTCAGGCTTATTAAGGAACATTTTAGCTTATTTTCATTAACTTTTAGGATGTAATTATTGTATTTTAGCCTTAGAGTCCATATAGTTTTAGTCTAGAGTATAGTTTTAGGGTTAGCTGCATATACATACATCTTAGTGTAGTTTCGTTAATTTTTGGAGTGGCTAAATGGAGGCTCAAGAGATGGACTCAAGGTGGTTTTGAAGTCAAGAAATAATGGAAAAGGGGATCTAGATGCATGGGGAGTATGTGGAAACTATGGGCTATCAAAGGATCAAAGAACAAGCCAAAGACTGCCAATGCATGTGGCTATAGACCTGCAGGTCGATAGTGGGATGCATAAGGTCGATAGCCACATGCACATAAGAACTTGCTGCCTAACGCATGCCCCTATTGTCCCAGTTGTTGATAGACACATGCATTAGGTCGATAGTGGCATGCACAAGCAAGAAAAATTGGTTTTAGGGCAACATCTCTTCCCCCTTTAGTATAGACATATCCTCTTACCTTCAAGAACAAATCTTTGAACAACTTTGCTATTTTTATGGTTCTTTCTCTATATTTTTTGGATCAAAACTCTTTTAACAAATATTTGAGTTTATTTAATTTAGATTTATGTTTCTCTTCTCCATCTCTTTATTTATTTTTTTAATCTAATAACATGGGAGCTCAAAGACCCAATCTTTGTCTTTGGATTTACATAGATCGTAGTGAGTAGATCCTTCAAGGATCTTGAGATGTAGCATGCTAGGGTTAGATCTGGGGTTGTAATGGATTATTGGGCTAGATTTTGGCATAGATTCCTAGTGGATCTTGTTTAGTCCTTTAAAAGTTCATTTCTTGCTTATTGACGCTTAGAAAATGTTCGATGAAATGCTTGAGTGAACAAGATCAATGTTCTTCACTTGGGCCCATGAGAGTGGATGTTACCTAGGTTCTAGATGATTATAAGGACGTGTAGATTACTATCACATACATTTTTAGATAAGAAAAAGTGAGATTTGAGCCTTGTAATGTGTATGAGTGAATAATTCTTCGTTATGAGAGTGGGTTTATCGACTAAGGAGGGTTCCAAGGTCTAGGAATAGTTTTAATCCTCTAATAAAGCCTTAACAAAGTCCATTATAGTTTTAGATCGACCCCAAACTAATTGCTATGTCTCAAGATTCGATCTTTCACATTGATTGCATTTAAAGTTCATTTCTATATTGCAATTTACTTATTGATTGCCTTTCATATTGCTTTTTTTTTTTATGTAAGTTCACTATGCTTTCCTTTACTTATGCTTAGATTTAGTTGAGACTTGTAACACCTCACCTAAATCGACCTCCCTAGACTAGGAAATCTAGTTTATTTGCTTTCTTTAGATTCTCGCTAGTCAAGTCCTCAAATCCTTGGACGATACCTAAAGTATTTTAACTCGACAGCGTTCTCTTGCGGAAATTTTTGGGTTAGCTTAAGGTTAATAAATTTAAGCTTGCCACGATGTGCGCTGAAAGTCGTTCGCGTCAAGAGGCTCACGAGATTGCAACTTCTAGGCTATGGAAGAAGGTGATAGATGTTGATGCCAAGACAGTAATGGCGGAGACAAATTTGCAAGGTTAGCGAGGCAAAATTGGGGACCTTACTTCCCAATTCTGAGGTCTTGAGTCATGGCTGGATTTTCATATTTGAAAGTGCCTACGGCATTTCTCGGTTGGAGATGGCTCGCGACTATCTAACATGTGCCTATGACTTAGCGAGCCAAGGCTTATGGAGTGGATCCTACCGATTACTCCGTGACACTGATGTCTTTGTTGGTAAACAGGTCGCCTGGCACTAGCACATCGAGGGAGGCATCCAAGTCTAGGGCAAGATGATCATCCTTTGCCTTTTTGGTGTTTTTGACTGAAATGTATATATTTTTATGCAAATTTATGTTCATTTTAATTATTGTTTTGCTACATTTAGGTTACAAATAATACATTTAATCTCTAAATTCATATAGTTTAGAATTTTATTTAATTTGCACGCTTCTTGTTGCATTTGTAGGTACACCTTTGGAGGAGCTCGACGGGAAGCCAAACAGATGGATTCTAGATGGAATTAATGCAATATAAAAGTGATCGAACAAAACACAAGTAATAAAGAATTGTCTCTCTTTATTAAACTTAGAAAGTTCTCTCAAATTCACACAAAACTCTCACAAAGACTCGTCATATATCGACAAGCTTTTATAGAAAATACAAAGCTTAAAACAATTAGGAAAACACATAAGTTAAGATTATATAACTCCTAAACAAAACAATCCTTATCTCTAATTTAGACTTTTCTTTTTTCTCTTAGCTTGTGGCCCAAGCCACTCTTCTCTCTCAAGCTTAATCCAACAATCTCCTCCCTTAAGCTTGAATTCAACCTCTCTTAAGTCATGAACACCAATGAGGTCTCTCATTTCTTTAAAATTTATTCTTCCAAGGGCTTTAGTTAAGATGTTTGCTCGTTTTTCATTCCTACATACATGTTAAACTTCTATCAAGCCCTTTCTGACACACTCCCTAATAAAGTTATATTGTGTGTGTATGTGCTTGCTCCGTCCATGGAACACCGTGTTCTTTGTAAGGGCTATATCTGACTTTTGTCTATTCGTATGACCGCCTTTTCACACGATGTACCAAGTATCTCACTAACTAAGTCTTGAAGCTAAATTGCTTGTCTCGCTACTTCAGTTCCAGCCATGAACTCAGCTTCACAATATGACAGTGCAACAATGTCTTGCTTGTGTGAGCACCAAGTTATCAGACTTTCTCATAGATAAAACACATGGCCAGTTGTATTTCTGCCATCATTTTGATCCATGTTGTGACTCCTGTCATTATACCCAACCAATCTAGTGATACTAAGCTCTGAAATCTTGAATGTCAACCCAAATGAATTGTGCCTTGCAAGTATCTAAAACATTGCTTCAAAGCCGCCCCATGTGACTCTCTAGGGATCTGCATATAACGACTCAAAACTCCTATACAAATTGATAAATCAGGTCTTGTATGAAGAAAATACCTAAGACACCCAATAATCTTCACATAGTACGTAGCATCTGTCTCCTTCTCACTCTTAGATTTTGACAACTTGAGCCCCAAATCCATTGGTACATTAGCTGAGTTGCATTCCTCCATTACTGCTTCCTCTAAGATCTTCATTGCATATTTATGTGTCAGTATTTTAGTAGATTTTTAGTACGGTTTTCATTCGAGATCTATGGTTTTTAGTATGTATTCGGATTGTTTTGGCACGGTTCTGTGTTCTTTGTTGTTTTTACAGGATCCAAGCTTGAATGTGCAAAAAGGAAGTATTTTGGATAGATTTCAAGCCACGAAGGAAGTGTTTTTGCAAAGCTAGAAAATACCCAGAATTTTGGACACAGGTCGACCGATCCAGACATGGATCGATCGATCCTTGTCCCGATCTGTGGACCGATTTTACGAAGAACTAGACCGATTTTACGAAGAACCAGACCGAACTTATTTTGAACCGAATTTCAGCTAAAAGACCTAGACTCGATTTTTTCCATTCATTAGGCAATTTTTGAGACTTTGAAAGCAGAGAGATTGAGTTTGTATCCTAGGGAGCAGAAGCATCTTAGTTCTTTGATTGAGAAGCTTTCGGAACTCTCTTTTTCTCTTACTTATGCAATATACGATCATGTCTCTCAATTTGATTTGTGTTTTTTGCTTTATATATGAGTGAGTAGTCTGTTCGTTGGGTTTAGGGTTCTCACAAAGGGGATTCATGAATTGTCGATATAGAATTGCATGATTAGGGATATTATCTAATGGATCTTCATCTATGGTTAATCGTAATGCATGAAACTTAATTGNTGGATCTTCGTCTATGGTTAATCGTAATGCATGAAACTTAATTGATCACTTAGTTTCTGATCTTAGGTTGTTTAACTACTGGAAGGTGAATGTTTAAATGCCTGAAAGTATTATATATGAGCAATTCTTCTTAAGCCAACGGAAGTTGATGCTTAAGTGAATTGTGAACCTATAAAATTTGTTAGTATTGCATGACTAGAAATCGAAGGTCAACGGAAGTTAGTCTCGAGGTTTCTAGTGCATAGGGCGCTGATGCTACAGAAGTAGATCAGCTCTAGATTAGAATTTGAGTTCAAGACGCTTCTTAGTCTCTTCCCTAATTTGTAGCTTAAGTCAACAATGAAATGTTTCCCTGAGAATACCCGATGCTCAACACTTCTATGAATTGTTTACAACCTCGTTGCTTGCTGCGTTTTCTGTGCTCTCTTTATTTCGATTTTGCATCATCTTTACAAGACATCTTTTGATCCTTAGCCCGCTGTTTGATTCTAACTCTTCATGCTACCTTTGGTCTCTGTGGATTCGATCCCGAACCACTACAACGTATATCTGTGCGCTTGTAGTGTTATCTCGGGCGAAAACCTAGGCTATCAAGTTTTTTGGGGCCGTTGTCGGGGACCAATAGGGAGTCTCATAACTTAGGATAATTGCGTGTCTAAGGCATTTTCTTTATTTTGTTTAATCTTTTCTTTTTCTTCTTTGTTTTTGTGCTTTCAGGTGCATGAACATGTCTCACACTAGAATCCAAGGGACATTCAATCTAGCTGAGTTTGAGCCTGAACCTTCGCGTCTAGAGAGACAGAAGATGAGAGAGAAGTTGCTAGAGGTTATTGAAGAGTTTGAGTTCGCTACAGTCATGGGTGATCACATCGGCGACGATATTCAAGTTCACAATAACCCTCTCTTTCCTGGAGCTCTTTCAGGAGCCAATTCACCTGCTGGTGGAGGTGCTAATGCTGGTGCTCAGCAAGCTGGCCAACAGAATGTTGCAGCTGAGGGGTAACAAGGCGCAAATCAACCTCAGATACCAATCAGAAAATCGATGGCGTGTACAATGACCTCAATGGGAAGTTTGAGGCTTTGAGTGTTCGAATGAAGATGCTGGAAACAAAAATTGCTCAGACGTCTGCGAGCAATAGAGCTCCTCCAGGTGTTATTCCAGGCAAACCGGAAAAGAATCCGAAAGAATACTGCAATGCTATCACAGTTCGAGGCAAAAAACCGACAAAAAGTTTGTCTGGGATAGAGATCGGTCGATCCCAGACCCTGGATCATTCGATCCATGTCTCAGAAGCCCATAGAAATTTGAGATATTTTTTGATTGATCAATCTCCTGAAGCGATCGATCGATCTGGAAAACAAGACAAGGATCGATCGATCCCTATCTCCGGATTGATCGATCCTTGTTCTGATGAAGGGGTATCGAATTCTAACGATGAAACAAAGGCGCAGGAGGTTGAGGATGAGTATGTACCACCCCCAACTTATGTTCCCAAGCCTCCATATCCTTCCGACCCCGTCAAAAGATTAAGGAACGCGAGTATGAGAAACTTAGTAATTTCGTTGGTGAATTACATGTTTGATTGCCTTTCGTTGAGGCAGTCAAGATAGTACCATCTCTTAAGAGGTACATGAAGGAGATTCTCTCAGATCGCATGACCTTAGAACAATGTGTATCAGTTCTTACTGCGGAGTGTAGCGCATTTCTTCAGAATATTAAACCGGAGAAACGCGTAGATCCTGGTCCTTTTGTTTTGCCTTGCAGGATTGAATCTCTTACCTTTGAGAGATGTCTGTGTGATTTGGGCTCTGGAGTTAGCTTGATGTCGCTGTCTGTCTCGCAGAGGCTGAACATGGTGAACTATAAGCCCACAAAGATTTCTTTGATACTTGCAGATCGATCAGTTCGCAAGCCCATAGGTATTCTCGATAACATTCATGTTGGTGTTGGTAAAGGCTATGTATACACATATTTCGTAGTCTTGGAGCTTGATGAAGAACCCAAGGATCCTATCATCTTGG
>OVAN01009930.1:0-16340 GCA_900406275.1 Anastatica hierochuntica | reverse complement strand
CTCGCCGTCACGATTACTTCGTGTTCGGATTATTCCGAGAGTTGACCGTTCAACCTCTGCATTCATTCCAGTTCATCCGAACGTTCGTTCCCAATCCGAACGTCCGTTCCTCCGCGTATCCGACCGTTCGCGCACCACATCCGAACGTGTACAACTTTAAACCGTTCAAGTCTTCCGCTACAATCCTCTCAACCGTCAAGACGAGAAGCGCATCCTAGAAACCGGTCCTTCGTCCCGACAAGGATCACATCAAGTAGGGATTCCACATGCTGAGGAGATAGAGATGGAATTTAAGATGTTGAGACATGTAGAAGAGCCCACATCTAAATCCGATGAGAACAAATAGAAAATCCAAAAAAAATATGAAGTTCTTTCATCCAAAACCACCAAGAGGATATAGATGTCATGTTCAAAGCGTTCACAAAAAAATTATCAAAAAGGAAAAATGTTAGAAAAGATATAGACTTGAGGGCTACAAATGTCATGGTATTAGACATGTCAAATCATTTTGTCCATCATTCAAAAAAATAAAATCAAGTGTAATACGTGCAAAAATTTTGGCACACAAAAGCTAATTGTGTTAGCACACCAAGAAAGAAGAAAAGCTTATTAGAAGCTGGAAAAGTACATAATCGAACAGAGATGAAGATGATGTTAATTTGCTCGCCTTACATGGAGTTATAGAATCTGAGGAAGACTTGCAATGAATAGTGATTCTGAAATTGAAATCGAGTTGGATATTCAAGCTGAGTACATGATAGCTCAGGTTTTCGCCCAAGATAACACTGCAAGCGCACAGAAGTACGTTGTAGTGGTTCGGGATCGAATCCACAGAGACCAAAGGTAGCACGAAGAATGTAGAATCAAATAGCAGGCTAAAGCTAAAAAATGTCTTTTGAGATGATGCAAATATCGAAATTTATGAAAGCAAAGAAAGCAGGCAGCAACGACGGGGTGTAAATCAATCAAAAAAGGGTTGGACATCGGGTATTCTCAGGGAAATAATTCATTTTTGATTCAAATTAAAGACTATGGAACAAGTTATAAATCGTCTTGAACTCAAAAACTAATGTAAAATTGATCTACTTCCGTAATATCAGCGCCCTATGCATTAGAAATCTCGAGAATAACTTCCGTTGACTCTCAATTTCTAATCATGCATTACTAACAGGTTTGATATGTTCACAATTCACTTAAACATCAATTTCCATTGGCTTAAGAAGAATTGCTCATCTAAGATTCTTTCAGGCATTTAAACAAACACTTTCCAGACGTTAAATTATCTAAGTTCAAAAACTAAGTGATCAGTTTAATTTCATGCATTACGATCAATGATAGATGAAGATCCATTAGATTAACTCCCTAATCATGCAATTCTACATCACCAAATCATGAATCCTTATGTGAGAACCCTAAACCCAACGATCGAACTACTCACTCATGATAATTGTAAAAACACAGATCAAATCAAAGAGAGACATGATTGTATTTCAAAAATAAAGAGTAAGGGTTCAGAAAGCTTCTCAGATTCAAAGTACGGAAGATGCTTCTTCTCCCTAGGTTACAAATCTCTCTTTTGCTCTCAAAAACTCTGTAAAAGTTCATAATAAAACAGGAAACACGAGTCTAGGTCTTAGTACTCAAATCCGATTCAAAATAAGTTCGGTCTAGTTCTTCGTAAAATCGGTCTGAAAATCGGGACAGGGATCGACCGCTCCAGAGACAGGAATCAATCGATCATTATCTCTGGAGCGGTCGATCCTTGTCCATATTTCTGGATATTTTCCAGCCTTCAAGAAAACTTTCTTCCAAGCTTGGAATCCATCCAAAATGCATTCTTTTCGCACATCCAAGCTAGATTCCTGTAAAAACAACAAAGAACACAAATCCGCGCCAAAAAGATCTGAATCCATACTAAAAACCATAAATCTCGTGTAAAAACCGTAGTAAAAACCACTAAAATACTGACACATCAGTACAAGAAGCTTTATGAAAGTTGGGTTAAATTAAATTATGACAACCTTCAGCAGATTAGAATAAGAAGATGTTTGATGCTAAAGTGAACATAATGGAGTTAGAGTATCATCAAGGGAATATCACAAGTGAGATGTCATCTTCTGAGAAAGAGAAACTAGAAAAAGAAAAGATTGAGTTGCAACAAGCTCTCAGGTCAGAACAAGCGAAAAATAAAGAGCTTGGATCTGAGGTGGGACACTTTTAGAAGGATTGTTATGCTAAACAGAAGAAGCTCATTATAAGAGGATAATCCTCAGAAGGAATAAAGAAATCCAAAACTCAACGAGCATGAATCAAAGAGCAAGTTGCAACATGTGTGTTTTTCAATTCATTCAAGAAAAACATCACATTCTTGGACTTGTTGGGGATGTGGTGAGATATGCCACAAGAAAAGAGATTTTTTTAGGTTCAAAGATCGAGTGTTCAAGGCTTGGAGGAAAGGAATGTGCTTCACAGAATCTGGAAAATTTGGCAAAGTATGGATAGAAAAATTTGATTTGTATGGAAGGTTTACTCAAGATGTTGAGAGTTCATATCGTTATCAATGTACTCACGTTAAGGGCTCGTGATACAAGATAAAGTTTCATCACACAGTAAGAAAATCACGTAGTGTTTTTTTTTGAGTGTACACGCAAGCAGGGGGAGATTGTTATGCAAGGATATTGGGAGCGTGTCTTGATGAGTTTGAGTTGACACACTAAAATAAAAAATGAGAGAATGAAAGAACAAGTGCAGACGTGAGTGAAACAGCCTTCTATGTGTGTGACAGAAGAAGAGTTATTGAAGAGTTGACGCAGAGAGAAACATAACTAAAGAAAAGAAGAATGTAATTTTACGTATTGATGTGATGATGAGGCATTGGAGCATTGGCGTGAAAATATAAGGAATTGGAAATAAGAGAAGAGTTGAGAAGGAAAAGGAAGTTTCATACAAGGAAAGTAAATCACGTTCTTTGGTGGAAAAGGAATTTTGAAGCAAAAGGCGGTTTAGATTAGTTATATAAACAGAGGCATATCATGAGTTTGTGGGTTAGGAAAATAGCAAATATAAATGTGTTTTGGGTTTTTTGAATTTTGTGAGAAAGAGTATTGAGATAAAATCAGTGTTGATCTAAGTATTTTTAGGAATTGAATGGTGTCGAACTTAGGGATGTCTTAGTGTCGAGTAATTCGGTTTAGGCAAAGCTCGTGTAAGATTGTCTACACAATTCTAATAAAGAATTTGATGACGTAGGCGTGTTTCCGAACCTCGCATATTTAGTGTGTGTTCATATTCACGTTTCAACACACAGGAATTATTTTCTACGATGCATTCTTTCAGTTGCTCATATTGATTTTGTTGAGAGTTTGATTGACATGTTATCAGTAAATTGTTTTAATATTTTTTGTCAAAAAAGGTTTTAATATTTGGAAACTTTTATTGGAATGTGTTCAAACCAGTTCCACAAGAACTCTAGCTAACTCAATTTTGTATCATGTGTAAACGATTTAGAATAAATTGGATACAAGAAGTATTTTTTATGATGCATTGTTTTAGATGCTTGTATTGATTTTTCTGAGAGTTGCTTTGATATGTCTTCAGTATCTTTTTAACCGTTGATCAAAAATGAGTTGAAATCACTTCGACTCTTCACCACCTAGGGTTGTAATATGTTCTTAGGGTTGGGTTGTTCGCCCATTAAAGCGGTACGTGAGCTGTGTTCAGAACGTCGTGAGACAGTTCGGTCCATATGAAGAACAATAATTCAAGTTTGTATCTTCTGTTAAATATTTAGAATAAAACGGACATGGAAAGTATCTTTATGATGCATTCTTTCGTATGCTCGTATTGATTCTATTGAGAGATGCTTTCACATGTATTCAGTAAACCATTTCTATCTTTTGATATGTTTATCGGAATAAATTAAAACAACTGTCACAAGAACTCTTACTCAATTTTTTATCTTGGGTAAAAAAATTTAGAATAAACTGGGCATGGAAGTACTTTTTACGATGCATTCTTTCGGCTGCTTGTATTGATTCTGCTGAGAGCTGCTTTGACATGATTTCAATAAATATATTTAACCATTGATTAGAATGAGTTAAACCCACATCTATTGTAGCTAAAAGAAGAAAGAAAAAAGGAAAAATAAGAAGAAAAAACAAAGAAGAAGAGAGAAACGATGGAGAAATTAAAGAAACGTAGAAGGAGAAGAACGTGAAAGGAGAAGAGAAGATTCAATGCAGGTTTTCTTGATTTAGTTATCTATGCAATCTTTAGATCTTAGATTTTCTTTAATATTTTAAACAAATAACTGAAAACGCATAATATATATTCTAAAATAGGTAGAACAAAGACAGACAGATGAAATATCAATTATAAACTATGTAAAACAGAAAACAATAGTTTAATCAAGGTAAAATACGTATTCTAATGAATGTAGATGATAAAGTAAAAGTTAGAATATATATTCTAATATACGTAGAACGTAGAGCACAAGTTAGGGTAGAACATACCTACTCTAACTAATGGTAGATGATAGAGAAAAAATTATGATGCGTATTTTAACTTACGTAGATCATAAAAAAAAAATTTATATAAGATATATTCTAAACATGGATAAAAAAAAGTTAGAATACATAGTCTACTTAACGTAAAGCGTAAAATATGAATTTTAGATTATGAACAAACAAATAAAATAATTTTTAACATTAATTTTATAAAACCTTAAGCATGTAAAATATTTTTATGTGTATGTTTATATTTTTTTATATTTTCAAATTTATTTTACATTTTCTAAAAAGATCATTTACTGCATGTAAATAAAGGTAATTTAATCAAAAATTTTCTAAAATTTAGTGAGACAATTAAACCTTGAATGTATCTCATTTTTACAATTCTCCCAAAACATATTATGACTTATATGGTTAGTAAGATAGATTTTTTTTACTCATAACAAACATTTCATTAAAATACTTAAGAACATACAAGATGTTTCTCTTTTTTTCCACCAATGGTTAGAGCCATTCCGAGGTACTACAATCTAGCAAAACAAAATACAAATCATTAGCCACAAATTGTTTAGCAATCTAATCCGCACATAAGTTGACTTCTTTCTCTGTTCAAGTGATAATCCAGTCATCAGCATGAGCAATGGTCAAAATGTCACTGGTTCAAGTATGCACTAGAGGTCAGGCCTTAACATCTCGAACTGTTGCAGCTAAATCTTTTGAGTCTGTCTTAAAAGTGATTTTGCTGAATCCCAAATTATGCACACAGGTAGACGCCCAATTTAAAGTCATTGCCTCTCTTTCAAGAATAATTGTTTGGTTTGGGGTATATCTTTGCACCAAACCATCTTACATCTCCCTTATCATTTCTCAATAACCAACCAACTCCACATCTATCTTAGTCGACTGTCCATGCGGTGAATTTTTTCTTTTAATTAAGATCCTACACGAAATTACGGTGTTAAACATTAATTGTTACACGTGTTTTGGATAATCAAAAATATTATCCACCAAAATGTAAATATGTGTTCATTTACCTTAAAGATGCTCTAAATAAAAAGAATCCAAGTATGTCCATAATTCGGCTTTAAGAAATCAATGGGCCCAATGCTATACTGAAACTTTTGCTATTAGGCCCCAATTTGACAAAACTACAACGTTTAAAATAAATGTTTAAAAACTAGGATTTGATCCGCGTTATACCGGGATCATGTTTTATTAATATTTTATGATAAATTTAAATTTAATTAAAATTTTAAATTCATAACATAAATTTGTGAGAGGAGCAAGTGGGTCAGTGATTGCATCACCTCTGCATCCATCTCACGAAACCAGGGTTCGAACCCTGCACCTGCCTCTAGTGAGAGGAACTATTTGCCACTAGGCTACGATGACAAAACATAAATTTGTACATTTTTAGTTAGGGTTAAATATTTTCGATATTGGTGAAAGTATTTAATCTCTGGTGAACTAAATAATACCTCATTTTTACAATAAAATTAGTCTTAATTAACCCGTTATAGATCGAATCATTTTTTAAAAAAATATTTCAATTATAACAATACAGTGAAAAAACTTATAGTGTTTAATTAAAAGTATGTTTTATAAAAAATTACATTTAAAATAGTATTAAAGAAAATTATGTTTTGTGTTTTTATTAATTATTTAATATTTTTTACTTTTTATATATTACGAAAATATAAACTATTTGGGATTTTAGTTATGTTTTAGGTAACTAATTATATATCAATATTATATAACTAAAATATATTGTTTAGTTTATATATATTTTATTTTGAATTATTTTAAAAGTAATAAGTGTAAGAGATTAAATAAGTTTTAAGATTCATTTACTTATTTAAATAATAATTATTATTTTGATAAATTTAAAATAATGTTAAAAGAATTTTGATAAGTGGTTACATAATTTATTTGTTTTGTTTAATTATAGATTCCTAAATATCTATTAAAAACCTATGATATCTTTAATTAAATTTTATATACATTTTTTCTAATGACATTTGATGTAATTGTTTACAAATATAAGATTATTATTTTAAATATACTTCTCAAATAATATAGAGATAGTCTTTTTATTCTAGCCGTTTTAGAAATAGAGTCTATGTTTAGAAATTAGAATGTTACAACACTATAGTTCTAGATAACTTTATTTTAATCATGTAACTAGCGTTAACTACTTTAATCATGTAACTAGCGTTGACTAGACTATAGTTCTATGTTTATTAATTAGAATGTTACAACATTATAGTTCTAGATTTATTAAACTTTATTTTAATCATGTAACTAGCGTTGACTACTTATTAACAACCGAAAGCATGAACGAAGCTTTTTAATCCTCAACTGGCGTGAACCTGGCCAGAATGAAAATTCCATGGAGTGAAAGTACAGATTAGAAACATATGATACTATATTACGTAAAGTATAGCTTTACTTTTGCTATGTTAATATATGTTTATAACTTATAATTTAAATGTGTTAGGCATCTTATATTATCATTTTTTTGTAGGAACGTTAATATCATACTGAATAAAAGAGGGTTACAAAAAGTTGTTAGTCTATACATGTTTATCTTGCCCAGAAAAATAAAAAAACAAGATAGACAATTGATTACATTAGGTGAACTTTAAATCAATATAACCAAAAAGTCATAAGATCTCAAAACTTCTACCTTCTGCGTTTTGTGGAGATTGTGTTCTCCTCTCTATCAATATCTTTGAAAATTGCTCGAGGAGGGATGAATTGGTGGTTGTTGAGGATGTTATTCCTTTGACTTCAGATATGGTATATCGTTGCATGGATTGCTACTCTACGTAGTATGGTGGAGCAAAGGCAGGGCAAACCTTTTTCCAAGCTAAGAGTGATTCTCATGTTATAATTATGCGCCTAAACTTATCTCAACCTTAACTTGATCTCAACCTTCGTTAAACTGGATTACAGATTTCTTCACTATATTGGCATTTGGGAAACAAGTGATTCCTGGCCTCCAGCTGGGAAGAGCCGAGGCAACAGGAGTTCGATACCTGGAGTCTCCATGAAGCTAGCTTTGATCTTATTGGGAATATGTTCAACTGCGCAGTTGATGTGATCCTCTTCGGGAATGAAGATCACATCCCTTAAGATCACTTCGTAAATGCTAAGGATCAGTGGCTGTTCCGGGTTTACTCTCGAAAATTTTCTGAACACAAACGATTAGACAGCAATTCAACCACTCAGGATCGATCAGCTACTCGTTGGAACAATTTCAGCAAGAGGATGATATGAACAATACGTGAATAGAATGAATGAAACTTCCGAAGAGTTGCGGAAGGACTTTCGAACTTTCGACTTCGTTTCTCATCGGATATTACGCACCGAAGAAAAGGTAAGTTGTGTGAATATTACACATCACACTTGATCAACGATTTTAAGAGAGATTTTGGATTAAAAAGTTGATGGAAATATTACAAATGGTCGTGACCTATGTATAGCAAAAGGGAGAGGAAGAGATACATGGGAGTTCGTCCATTGCCTTTGGATGACTCTTCATGTATTTTGTCTTTCAATCTTCATGTCTCCTTGTCTTTTAGGGCTTTAGTGTCAACGATGTGCCTCGAGAAACAAGTGACGGGTCTTGCCTTGTTAAAAACTTTATTAGAAAAACCCATTGGGAGAAAACCCAACAAGGGAAGAAGAGTACAAGTCCGTCAAGCTGCTCCATGGCTACAAGCTGCACTTCGGCTATGAGCTCATCCTCGGGTACAAGCTGCTCGGAAACCTCGGGGTCCATGATCACATCATCCCCTCCGTCTTGAAAAGGATTTGTCCTCAAATCTGATTCGTCTGCAAGGAAAAGAACTAAATCAGTAACGTTGAAGTTAGAACTCACATTATACTTACCTTACAAGTCGAGCTCGTAGGCATTGTCGCTGATTTTCTTGGTGATCTTCAACGGCACATCAACTCGCGGCATAATATTGGATTTCCTTTCACTTGATACACACGCAAATCTGATTCATATACATTGACATGAAATAAGTTAGCCCGTGCGAAATTATTAAAGAGTAAGAGTCTTATTCCAAATTTGTTTTGCTCGGCTTTGACTTGGATGTGGCATATGGTGGTGTTTCTTTGATCAACATGAAACAATTGATGTCTTACTTCTTATCATGTTCCAAATATGGTGACTTGAATCGCTTATCTTCCTCTTGCTTGTAGATTCTTCTTGTGCGCTTCAAGGGTGCTTTAAAACCTGCATTCAGCTCTTTTGACAAAGACAAGTGAATCATATAAGAAATACATAGATATTTGAAAACTTAGACACTTATCTTAGCAATCTCAAGCTTTCCTGGTCGCCATGTGTAGACTTGAAGTCTTCCAAACTTGGAAAGTTGCAATTTAGGCAATCGTAGGATCGCACGGTTTGTAGAATCAATAACTTTCAACTCTGAATTGGTTTTAGCTTCAAACAGGTTCATCGTGTTTCCATGATCGCTTAAGAATCTGGAACAAGTTGGATCATAATTTGAATCCTTCTGTTTTTGTTTCCATACTCTTTAGAGTGCGTATGTGACAAGATCGTGTAACCCCTGATTCGCTCGATTTGTAAAATCCATAACTCTCTGGTCTGGACAGCTATGACGTTGATTCCAATTTTTCGTGAGGCTTTGATGAGTTGATTTTCTACAAAAGTTGAGTTTGTCGCTTAATTCAATTTGGTTGGTGATATATGCTCCTTTGAGTGCTCGTGTTTCAAAGCTGGTTCTAGTCAAAATTCACGGTTTGCTTGTGGTGACTCCAATTTAGTCAAGGACTTATTTTTGGTGCTGACTCTTAGGTCATTATAGTCTCTCTTTGTAAAAAATTTAGTCTTAAAAACTGTTTGGCCTGAATCCAAAGAAAGCAAGTTAGGTTTCATGCATTTCTCAGAGTCTAAATGATTATCTCGAGTTTTTTGCTTTGGAGTTTGTTGGAAGCTGATTTTATCTAGTAATCCTTTGCGGCACTCCTCTGGAAAGACATCTTGGAATTCCTGCAAGAGATGTTTCTTCTTGCCAAACATAGCATGATGTTGTGCGCTTAAGTTCAAAAATTGTTCTTTAAACACAAAGAGTAAGTTTGGTTTATGACTTCCCTTTGGCTTTTTAGGCACGAGGTTTTTGTTTATTCAGGAGGATCAGGTCGGTACTTGGCAGATTGAGACTTCTTCTTTTTCATAGCCATTTGATCTTGATAAACTTCATGAGGAGCCATGGGAATTAAGACGGTCTTTCTGCCCCTTGAACTCAAAAGATTGACGGTTAGTGAAGCCGTCACGAGTAACTCGGCGGTCTGATAGCCAGGGCCTTCCTAGTAGAATATGACTAGCATCCATAAGCAATACGTCGAATAAGATCTCGTCTCTATACTTTTCAATTGACAAAGGCACTTTAACTTGATTGCTCACGGTTAGTTCTCCATGATCGTTGAGCCATTGCAGCTTATACGCCTTCGGGTGGTTAAGTAGTTCCAATCCAAGCTTATGGATCATAGTCTCACTAGCTACATTGGTGCAACTTCTTCCAATTATGATCAGGCTACCGAATTTATCTTTTACCAAATACTTTGAATGGAATATATTTTCTCGTTGCTCGTTTTTTTTCTCTACATACATAACGCTCAAAGTTCTCATAACAACTAAGATTTCTCCTTTAGCAGCTGGTTCATAGTCGAATGATTCTACTTCTTGCATTTCCTCTTCTAATTCAAACTTGCCATCATCTTTCAGGATCATGATTCTTTTGTTGTAACACTTGCTTGTGTAATGTTCATGGTCGTGACACTTAAAACATTTGATATATCGGGTCTTCTGAGATATTATCTAGCCATTTCCTTTCGGGTGAAGTTCTTCAGTTTTAGGCTGAACAATCGGCTTGGACTCATGCTGATATCTAGATCTTTCTTCCTTGTGATATCTCGGATCTCTGGATTCATAGATCGGCATTGGACTCCGTCACTAGAGTTGTTTTTTCAAACATGATCGCCTTGTGAAGTTGTTCCTTGAGTTCTACATAATATTGCACTTCCAAACAATCGATGATATCTTGGTTAAAGCCTCCCATAAATCTCGACATCGTGGCTTCGTTGTCTTCTTGAATTCGGCATGTAACATCAATGTCTTCATTTCCTTGAAGTATTCTTCCACGGATCGGTTTCCTTGATCCACATTCCTTAACTTAAAGTGAAGTTCTCGATGGTACTCACTCGAGATGAAGCGCTTTCTCATTAAGGCTTTCATGTGGTTCCATGTTTCCATGGGATAGTCTTCGGCACGCCGCCTCGCAACAACCATTTGATACCACAAGCTCAGAGCATAGTCCTTAAACTCTCTAGGTGCGACTTTAACCCTATCTAACTCCATATATTCCCCGCAATTGAAAACTAATTTTTTTTTCTCATCCAAGGTATTCCTCAGTATTATTTGTTCTTTAAAAAGAAGGATTTGGAGTTTTAAACCTAATAATGGGTTGCACGGAGTTTGTTTATCTCAGGCATGATGTCTCCTCCGATGATGATTGGAGTAAGACGATTGGTTGTAGTAGTTGACCGCAATGGGATCTATTTGGCTTTGGTTTGATCTGCCATGATCGGATGGAACAGTCCCTCCTTTAAGGACCGCCAATTTCGCATCTAATTTCGCTTCTAGTTTCTCGTCCATCATTTTTGTCATGTTGGACATCGATTAATGCTTTATTGATCCTGGTTTTGGACATGATTCCGACAAGAGTAAATGAAAAACGACCAAGTAAAATGCTCACAAGAAAAAAAAATTCAGATTCGCATCTGAAGACGAATAGTCATAAAAATCAAAATTTGAAGTGTTAGAAACGACACAACCTTAACACGAAGCGGCTTTGATACCACTTAAAGTGATCCTCGTCAGGAATGATGATCACGACCCTTATCACTTCGTGAAGGCTAAGGATCAGCGGTTGTTCCGGGTTTACTCGGGGAAGATTTCTAAACAAGGAATAACAACTTTTAAGAGAGACTTTTGATTAAAAAATTGATGAAAATGCAACAAATGCTCGTAACTATATAGCAAAATTGAGAGGAAGATACAAAGTCACACTTAAGAAAATAAATGAAAGAAGACCAATTTAAAGCTACATGGGAGTTCGTCCATTGCCTTTGAATGACTATTCATGTATTTTGTTCTTAATCTTCATGTCTACTGGTCTTCTAGGGCTTTAGTGTCAACGGTGGGCCTCGAGAAACAAGTGACGGGTTTTGCCTCGTCAAAAGCCTTATCGGGAAAACCCATTGGACAAAACTCGACAAGGGAAAAAGAGTACAAGTTTGTCACCTACATCGTTGACGACTTAGGAGGCTTGAATTACGACCAATGTGGAATGATAAACACTCGCTAAGTTTCCTAGATCCTAATGTATAATGGCATGTACGACTTGTCGTAACTTCTTCGTCTTAGATCTCGTCATCGGGCCATAAGGAATTTCTGAGGCTTCGTCTGGTTCAAGCTGCTCCACGGCTACAAACTGCTCATCGACTACGAGCTCATCCTTGGGTACAAGCTGCTCGGAAACCTCGGGGTCCATGATCACATCAGCAGTCCATATGAGAAATGCATTTCGATTAACTACCCCTTTAAACCATACTGAATCATCCCAAATTTTCTCTAAAGCTTTGCTCCTTAGTGCTTGACATGTGTTGGTTGTTGAGAAGTTTCTTGAGCTTACTCCTTTTATCACCCATTCGTAAGCATCTCTTTGTGTTGAAACACTAGGGAGAGACTTTGTAGATAGACATATATGAAGGTTTAAAGCTTGTTGTGAGCTGGCATGTGGTAATTTCCAACCAAATTCATTTACCACTTCATATACCTTTGCTTCTTCGCTTACTCTCAGCTGCAATGGACAATCATCTCTAAATAACACGATTAGTGGATCGAAGGAAGACCAATGATCATGCCAAAATAAGGCCTCATTTCCATTGCCATAGTACGACGTATAAACTTTCGGGCCAGAGATCTCAGTTTTAGTAAACTTCTCCAATTCCAAGTGCCTCTTTACTTTTCATCCACATTCGAAAAACTTTTTCCCTTTATATTGTGATGCTTTTGCCAAGCTACCCATAAGGAGCCACTGGTGGAGAATAATAGCCACCAAAGCCTGAGCATAAGAGCTTTGTTCCAAGTTACCAGCTTTCTAAGTCCCAGACCACCCTCCTTCTTTGGTAAACACACAGCTTCCCACGATACTCTAGCTCCTCTTCTCGAGAGTATATCACCAAACCATAGAAATTGTGAACAAAGGGACTCAATCTTCTTCAAAAGCTCTTTGGTAGGACGAAAGCACTTGTCCAAAATTTTATCATTTCATTAATAACCGATGAGATCAGCTGCAGTCCATCTGCAAAGGATCTTGATTTCGCTGCTCATAATTTGAATTTTGAGCTAATCTTTTCAACCAGAGGAGAGTACTCAGAGATCCTTAACTTTCTTGATATAAGAGGAAGCCCTAGATATCTTATAGGCAATGAACCAATTGTGAATCCAAATGCTGATAGAGTTTTCAGATTCATGTTGGTTCAAGCATGCAAGGAAAAGCTGAGTTTTCTGGCTATTCATTTCTAACCTTGACCAACTTACAAATAGATCCAGCAGCTTTGCTAGTTCGTGAAGAGACCTTTGTTTCCCATTAAAAAAAACATAATATCGTCAGCGAACAATAATTGTGATAACTGAGAGATTGCGTGCCTCGATGATAACCAATGTTCCCTCCACTGAATTTTGCATTTAGTAACCGAGTGAGGACCTCCAAATATAAGATGAACATATAAGGGGACAGGGGGTCCCCTTGTCTCAATCGTTTGGTGCTTTTAAAGAAACCCCCATCTCTTTGTTGATAGTGAGCGAGAAGAAAGTAGTTGAAATGCATGTTTTGATCCAACTCAGAAAAGTCTCTGGCACATAGATTGCTTTCGGTATTGATTCCATAAAGCTTCATCTTATAGAATCAAATTCCTTACGGATATCCACATTAATAAGACCTTATGAGGCAATGTTCTTCTTGCCATAGCCATGCACAATCTCGGTGGCTAGTAAGGACATATTTAGCTAAGATCCTTCCTGAGAGAAAGGTCGTTTAAATGTGTGAAATGATGCCTGGTAAGACCACCTTTAGCCTCTTTGATAGTAACCTCGAGATTACCTTATATATAACATTGAGACATGAGATTGGCCTATACTTATTTGGTGAGGTTGTGTTTGCGGTTTTTTGAATAAGCACCATTTGTGGCATTTAACTTTTTCAGCGTCTTTCTTGTTTCAAAGAACTCAATAACTGCTTAAGTAACGTATGATCCTATGATGCACCACGAGCTTGTGAAGAATCAGAGAAGTATCCATGAGGGAACCGAAATTCTCACTGTCAATGTTATGTGGTTCATGGACTCTCTAGAACTACAGCGTAGACTCTTAACCTAGTTNTAACCTAGTTGAGACGCAGCTCGCTAACGAAAACAAAGTAAGAACCCTAGTTTTTTCTAAGTGTTTTGCGGTGACGAAAAAGTTATTCCCTTCATCTCTTCCTTTGCACCCTTTATATAGGTTTTCGTGGGCTTGNTCATCTCTTCCTTTGCACCCTTTATATAGGTTTTCGTGGGCTTGGCTCGTTTCTTTTCTCGTCCCGATTTGTGCATATCTTTTCGTGGAAATATTCCTTTTTCCCGGATTTGCCTATATCTTTTCGAGATCCTTCCTTATCTTCTCGAAACATAACATTTTCGGGAAACCCTGGCGAACCGTCATTGAAAGTGGGCCGGTTCTCGCCCGAAAACCGTAAGTGGACCGTTATCGCGGTTTGGGCCCTTTCGGACCGTCTTGCGGTTAAGTGATTTTTACGATTTATTGCGGAAAACCGTTTCTCGGAAGAATAAGAGGCAATAGTTTTGTGGACCGATAAGGCCGATCGTATAGTTTAGACTCTNGACGATTCGAAGGAAATGATGATCGAAAAGGACATGGTTCAGTCAACAGACTACGGCTGAACGTTATCCGCGTCTCAGCGCCAATTGGCACCAAGACCATGCCTTGTTCTTGGCGCCAAGACAGAAACTCTGTCTCAGCGCCAATTGGCGCCAAGACCATGTCTTGGCCTTGGCGCCAATTGGCGCCAAGACCATGCTCTGATCTTGGCGCCAATTGATGCCAAGACGGACCTACGGTTTTGGTTCCAACCGACGTCTAGATCGGCCTCTAATTCAGTTGTCAATCGGTTCCAAGACTCGTTCGTAGGTTTGGCGTCAATCGGCGTTTAGACATTTCTCTGAAGCGACGCAGTTCTCCAACGCTTTTGGTGGTTTCATTTCGCTTCGAAATTTGTATTTGGAGGCCTCCGGAAGTTTTCGGGCGTCGATTTCGATGTTACCGTTTTTGACACCAACAGTTAGCCCCCCAGCTCGCAAGATTCGGTTGCGAGTTTTGCGAGCGAGTGATATGCGTTTAGTCGGAATCCACAGCCGAAATGATTGTGGAGACGCCCTTTGATTTTTTTATTGCGGAGGGATTCCTATAAATATGAGACTCTTCCTTTCATTCCTCACTCACTCTTCACTTTCTCCTTATTCTTTAAAACTTCTAACTTGAGAGCTTTTAAGATTGTCAAGATGACTTCCTCATACGAAGAAGGAAAGACAGGTGGTGCCGTGGCGGAGATCGTTCCTTCGGGGGGCCTCCAGCCGCTTTTGGCCGAGTACCTTGCTTCTCAGAGCGAGATGGATCAACATGACGTCGGGATGGATGTACCGTTGGTCTCTAGTTCGACTCCTCTGCCTCCCCCTCCGACCGTTCTAGACGTCGGATCAATTCAACCAGTAGGCTCATCTACGACACCTATTCCGGTCGATTCTGAGCCGGAGCCAAAGTCGATGCCGCCTCCCCCTGGTCGTTCGAGAGATTGTGATGGGACTGCGAGCGCCGAGGACCGCCCCTGTCACGCTTCCGGAGAAGCGCAAAAGGGTTCCCATCCCGGTTTCGGTGCCGAGTAAGAAGAAGCGTACCGGACCGGTTACGGTTGGACCCTCGTCTCTCGGAGCCCGACGTTCAGGAGTGGCGTCACAGCACCGCACCAAGGTTAGTCTTCAGAACTCCTTCCTTTTTAGTCACGTCAAACCTTTTCTCACCTTCTCTTTCACACAGTTCATCTCGTTATTTGATGGGATGCTTGGTGACTGCGGATCGGAGGCCGAGAGCCTTAGGATGGAGCTTGCGGAGTCGCAGGGGAAGCTGCAGGAGCTCGAAGAGAAGGTGGAAGCCGCCGAGGGTTCTCCTTCTTCCGAGTTATCTCAGCTGGAGGCACGAGTTGTCGGTCTCGAGGGGGACCTCAGGAAGACGGCGAGCAAGGTGCTGAAGGAGAAGCAGGCGCGGAAAGCCAAGTCTTCGGAGCTGCGTCGCCTGCAAAAAGGAGACAGAGAAGTTGCTGAGCCGCAAGGTTTCGGTGGCCATGGAAGAGTCGAGGATCGTTGCGCGTGCTGATATTCGGGCTCGACTTTCCCGGATCGAGAACTTCCTTAACTCGCTGCTGGTTGCTCATGATAGAGATCTCGCCCGAGCTGTTATCGAGGGAGCAACGAGCGAGNCATAGAGACTCTCCGTCTCGAGAGGCCGAGGAGGCCAAGCTCACCGCTCGTAGAGCGGAGCTGGAGACTACCGAGGGAGAGATTGGTTCTATCTTGGCTGCTCTGCGATTCGAGTGCATTCTTCCGCCGCTCCCCGATGGCCCCGTGGCACAAGCTCCCGAAGGCGAGGAAGCTCGCGACACCGCGGAGGAGGGTGAAGAC
>OVAN01009929.1:0-16340 GCA_900406275.1 Anastatica hierochuntica | reverse complement strand
TCTGCTAGGTGACATGGACTTCCGGTGTCGCCGCCGTTCATCTGCACTCATCATCCTCTGTACTTTGTCTTTAATTTTGTAGATCTCATGTTACGATCCGCCTCCCTTTCGTCGTCTCTACTTCAGCCAAAAACTACGGACACCGACGAATAAGGATTTTGTCATTTTCGTCGGTATTCCCTTTTCACCTTAGGTCTCACCCTTTCACCCTTCTCATTCCATCGGTTGGGGTCATCAACTGGGATTGTTGAACCTCCTCGGCGTGTTTCTCTAACAACAAATCAACTTTGACAAAGATATGGCTCGAGATACAGTGGTGTTGCTTCTATTTGGTTTCTTGCGACCAAATCTTGATTTTGGTGGGCACATGTAAAGACCCATCGATAACTTAATAAAACTCTCTCACAATTCTGCTTTGAAACTAACAATTGTGGTCAATATCATTGGAAAGGGCTTCACAACCTTGTCTTTCTACTATTCACCACGTTCTGTATTCTGTTGGCCAACGCCTGAACATTTGCAACCTAAATGGTTGGTGATTACTTGTCGGAAACTTCCCATTGTTTGTTATAACTTCCGGCACGGAACTCCTCTCCTGCCTAGAGATTTAGCTCTTGCTATAAAGCAGATGAGTTGCTCACTTCTTACTTCCCCATCACAACTCTTTGATTATTCATGGAGTAAGCTGGATGGTCAATCCGAAGATCTTTCTATCTTCCGACACGGTGATTAGCTATTGCCGAGAAATGTTTGCGACGAAGTTCTTGATATATATATCTGATAGGTGGTGTGTACCGCCAGCGTCACTGCCACTCATATGCACTCATCATCCTCAGTATTTAGTCTTTAGTTTTGTAGATCTCATATTTCGATCTGCTTCCCTTTCTTCGTCTCTATTCTAGCTAACAACTACAGACACCAACGAATATGGATTTTTACATTGCCAACGGTATGCCCTTTTCACCTTAGGCATCGTCCTTTCTTCCTTCTCAATCCATGGGTTTGGGTCATCCACTGGGATTGTTGAACCTTTTCGGTGTGTTTCTCCGGTAATAAATCAACTTTGATAAAGATATCGCTCAAGATACGGTGATGTTGCTTCTGTTTGGAGTTTTGCGACCAAATCTTTATTTTGGTGGGCACATGTACCTAAAATTTGCCAAACCCTTAAAAGACCCATTGATAACTTAATAAAGCTCTCTCACGGTTTTGCTTTGAAACTGACAGTTGTGATCGATATCCTTGGAAAGGGCTTCACATCCTTGTTGTTCTACTATTCACCATGTTTCGTATTCCGTTGGCCAGCGACTAAACATTTGCAACCAAAAGGGTTGGTGATTACTTGTTGGGAACTTCCCATTGTTTGTTATAACATCCGGCACGGAGCTGCTCTCCTGCCGAGAGATTTAGCTCTTGCTATAAAACAGATGAGTTGCTCACTGCTTACTTCCCCTGCACAACTCTTTAATTCTTCGTGGAGTAAGCTGGATGGTCAATCCGAATATCTTTCTATCTTCCGGCACGATGATTCGCTATTGCCGAGAAATTGCGACGAAGCTCTTGATATATATATATATATCTGATAGGTGGTGTGGATCGTTGGCGTCACTGCCACTCATATGCACTCATCATCCTCGGTATTTAGTGTTTAGTTTTGTAGATCTCATGTTTCGTTCCACTTCCCTTTCTTCGTCTCTAATCTAGCCAACAACTGCAGACACCAGCAAATATGGATCTTGCCATTTCCAACGGTATGCCCTTTTCACCTTAGGTCTCTTCCATTCTCCCTTCTCAGTCCATCGGTTTGGGTCATCCACTGGGATTGCTGAACCTCCTCGGCGTGTTCCTCTGGCAACAAATCAACTCCGACAAAGATTTCTCTCGAGATACGGTGATGTTGCTTCTGTTTGGAGTCTTGCGACCAAATCTGGATTTTGGTGGGCACATGTACCTTAAATTTGTCAATCCCTTAAAAGATCTATTGATTTCTTAATAAAGCTATCTCGCGGCTCAGCTTCGAAACTAATGGTTATGGTCGAAATCCGTGGGAAAGGCTTCACATCCTTGTCGTTCCACTATTCTCCACGCTCTGTGTTTCGTTGGCCAGCGACTAAACATTTGCAACCGAAAGGGTTGGTGATTACTTATCGAGAACTTCTTGTTGTTTGTTATAACTTCTGGCACGAAACTCCTCTCTTGCCTAGAGATTTTGCTCTTGCTACAGAGCAGATGAGTTTCTCAATGCTTACTTCCCCTGGACAAATATCTGACTCTACATGGAGTGAGCTGGATGGTCAATCCGAAGATCTTTCTATCTTCCGGCTAGGTGATTCACTATTGCTGAGAAATTGTTGCCACGAAGCTCTTGATATATATCTAATAGGTGGCGTGGACCGCCAGTGTTGCCGCCGTTCATCAGCACTCATAATCCTTGGTACTTAGTTTTTAGTTTTATATATCTCATTTTTTGATTCGCTTCCCTTTCGTCGTCTCTACACCAACCAACAACTGCAGACATCGGCGAATATGGATCTTGCCATTGCCGACGGTATGCCCTTTTCGTCTTAGGTCTCGTCCTTCCACCCTTCTAAGTCCATCGATTTGGGTCATCCACTGGTATTGTTGAACATCCTCGACGTGTTTCTCTATCAACAAATCAACTCTGACAAGGATATCTCTCGAGATATGGTGATGTTGCTTCTGTTTGGAATCTTGTGATCAAATCTGGATTTTGGTGGGCACATGTACCTGGAATTTGTCAAAACCTTAAAAGACCTATTTATTTCTTAATAAAGCTCTCTCGCGGCTAACCTTCGAAATTGATGGTTCATGTCGAAATACTTGGGGAAGGGCTTCACATCCTTGTCATTCCACGATTCACCACTCTTCATATTCCATTGGCAGCGACTTAGTTTTTTGCAACCTAAAGGGTTGGTGATTACTTGTCTGGAACCACCCATTGTCTGTAATAACTTTCGACAAAGGAACTCCTCTCCTGCCGAGAGATTTATCTCTTGCTACAGAGCATATGAGTTGCTCACTACTTACTTCCCCTGCACAGTTATGTGATTTTTCATGGAGTAAGTTGGATGGTCAATCTAAATACCTTTCTATCTTCCGGCTAGGTAATTTGCTATTGCCGAGAAATGTTTGCGATGAAGCTCCTAATGTATATATGACAGGTCACGTGGACGCCGCCGTTCATCTGCACTCATAATCCTATGTACTTAGATTTTAGTTTTATAGATCTCATATTTTGATCCGCTTCCCTTTCGTCGTCTCTACTCTAGCCAACAACTGCAGACACTGGCGAATATGGATCTTGCCATTGCCAACAGTATGCACTTTTCGTCTTAGGTCTCATCCTTTCACCCTTAGCTTCTCAGTCCATCGGTTTGAGAAATCCACTGAGATTGTTGAACCTTCTCGGCGTGTATCTCTGGCAAGAAATAAACTCTGACAAGGATATCTCTCGAGATACGATGATGTTGCTTCTGTTTAGAGTCTTGCAACCAGATTTGGATTTTGGTGGGCACATGTACCTGCAATTTGTCAAACCCTTAAAAGACCCATTGAATTCTTAATAAAGCTCTCTTGCGGCTCAACTTCGAAACTGACAGTTGTGGTCGAAATCCTTGGGAAGGGACTCACATCCTTGCCATTCCACTATTCACCACGATCTGTATTCCTTTGGAAGGGCTTCACATCCTTTAGGTTACACATATATTTAAGAAACTAAAAAGTATTATTAGGTTATATTTAAAAAAAAATTTAATTAATTTGTATTTTTGTTGGTCCATATAGACCCGTCTAGATCCGCCAAAACCCGTCTAAACTCGTTTAATTACCGTCTAACTGATGCACTTAGAAGATAATCAGCACAGTCTCTAGAGTCTGGCGCTTAGGCACTGCCTATACTGCTTTTTAGAACACTATCTATATCTAATAGAATTTCAAGTATATCACATTCACATATTAAGCATATAGAAAAATAATTATACATTTAACTATATAATCTCTATACTATTAACTAAATAGTACATATAAAAGTATAAGCTTAATTTTGTAAGAAATTACATTAGATCTTATTAAACAATAACGAATATACCAAACAAAAAAGAAAAAAAGGCAACTATGGAACAAAAAAAAAATGTATAAAAAATGGATCGAGATCCAAAATAAATAACAAACATAATTTTGCACTTTTGTTTATAAAATTGTGGTCTTTTTCATGTTTATAGATTATTTATTATAATATTTAGCAATAAAATAGAGGTTAATAACATATTAAAACCGATTCAACCAAATCAGATCCAACACCGAAAATTACGAGATAACATTTTCCACTATTACATGTTTATAGATATATAATCAAGGTAATCACACAGCTTCTCTTTGAATTCTTTGAGACAAAGAATTTGGAAGATTCACACAGCTCCTAAGATCAAGGTATTCTTGTGGAAAGCACTAAATGAAGCTCTTGTTGTTATTGAATCGTTGATTTCAAGAGGATTGAGTGTGGATTTAAGGTGTCAAGTATGTGTAGGAGATGGGGAGACGGTTAGCCATGTCCTTTTTCACTTGCCCTTTGGCTCGTCAAGTCTGGGCAATGAAAAATTTTCCAACACCAAAACATGGTTTTCATTCTTCTTCTATATATGTGAATTTTCATCATTTTCTTGACATCTATGGTGCGACTCATGTAGCTTAGGAGATTCGTCAAATCTTTCCTTGGATTCTCTGGATATTGTGGAAGGATCAAAACAATCTTGTCTTTGAAGGCCGACATTTTAGTGTCCAAGAAAGTGTGCTTAAGATTCATGGTGATGCGAGTGGGTGGCTCCTTGCTCAACAACAAGTCTCTGCACATGTTTTACAATCTCATGTGTTTGAACAGAGGAGGTCTCCTCCACCTGTTAATCGATTAAAGTGTAATGTTGGTGTCTCTTGGTCAAATCAGAAACGATTAGGTGGTGCTTCTTGAATTTTAAGGGATTGCAAAGGAATGGTGATTTCTCATAGTCGACGGGCTTATTGTTCTATGGACTCTCTTATACATGTTCAACACAAAGGAATCCTCTGGGCCATTGAAAGTACGAGATGCCATCACGTCTCTCGGGTAATCTTTGCATGTGAAGCGAAAGAAATCATCGGAGTAATCACAAGACCCCCTGAATGGCCGGCTTTTAAAGGTCAAGCTTATGAACTACAAATTGCTCTTTGAGTTTTAGGTGAATGGTAAGTACTTTTCGAGGAATTCCATAAGAAGCGTAGTGCTTTCTTACCTACTCACAGCGTAACGATAGATGATAGACGATAGACGGCAGTCCTATGTTGTCGTTGGAGCTCCTAGCTGGCTAAGACATGTTATTGAGCTGGAGAAACAAGTGGCGTCACATGTAACATGATCTTTTCTTGCTCTTGGAGACTAAGTGGAAAGTGCTCTGTTTTTTTTCTCTCTGCTTTTGGAGATATGCTATGTTATGGTTGTTCATCCACCATATGTGTTTCTTTGTGTTTAATGTTATTGTAACGTACATGGTTTGCTTATTTGGTACTAAAACATTCAGTCATAAAAAGGAAAAAAATAATATATATATATATGTGTGTGTATATATATATAATCATGTTTTCGTTCATTTAAATTAATCAAATCTTATAATTAAACACAAAATAAAAATATACAAAATTTTGTAATTCATACATATATTATACTACCAAAAACCACAAAAACATATAAATATTTATAAAATTTTAAAGATCGTACTGTTTTATTTAAAAACAATTTTACAAATATTATACCTGATTAAATTCTAGTGTTAGATTTTTTCTTTGACACAGTATTTATACACACAGGTATGCATATAGATGCAATCGTCTATATGCAAATTAATTTGTCAAAAGAGGCAAACTAATTTGTCAAAAGAATTCAATATGCCGTCTACGGGTGGATGTTCAGTTCGGATCAGATAATTCGAATTTGAAGTATTTCTATACTATAGAAATTGAAATCGTTTCCCGAAAACCATCACGTTTCCAATGACTACAACCTTTTGGAACTGTGAGGGACTGAGGAACACTCTGACAGTTCAACGCTTAAGGGAGTTGAGATTGTCTCTCTTCCCGGACATTATGTTCCTTATGGAAACTAAAAATCAAGATGATTACATACTTCAAGTGTTTCACTGGATGGGGTATGGTCACCACTTCACAGTCCCGCCTAATGGAACCAGTGGAGGGCTCGCATTCTTCTGGAAATCTGACGTCGATCTGCGTGTAGTCTCCTTCACTCCCAATTTCATTGATACACAACTATTTTACCACAATCGTCTTTTTTATGTTACCTTTGTGTATGGTTCACCGGTTTAAGTAAATCGCTTACACGTTTGGAATGCTATCTCGGACTTGGCTGCGAATCGAGACGAGGCTTGGTTCTTAGCAGGCGACTTCAATGACATTCTTTGCCAATCGGAAAAACGAAGTGGCCCCCTAGGTCGGAGGGATCCTTTGTTGATTTTCGAAGCTTTGTTTCCTCCAATGGATTATGGGATATTAAATACTCCGGTAATTGCCTCTCTTGGCGAGGAATGAGATACGATCATCTTGTTCATGTTCGTCTAGATAGAGCTATGGCCAATAGCTCATGGATGGAGGCATTCCCGTCAGGGAGATCGAAGTACTTACGGTTTGAAGGTTCGGACCATCGTCCCCTAATCGTCTACCTAGATGATTCTTTACCCCCGCCGTGGCATGTTCAGATTCGATAATCGCTTAAGGGCGAAGGACGAAGCATATGACCTCATTGCTTCGGTGTGGGCAGGAGAATCTCATGCTTCAGTGGAGAGGAAACTCACTGTGTGCCGTAGAGCACTTATTCAATGGACAAAAGAGAATAATACAAACAGTGCTCAAGTAATTGAGTCTACTCAAGTAGCTTTAGAGGCACGGTTGAGTGACTCGCAAGCTGACCAGGCGGAGATTGATAGGCTCCAAGATATTCTTCGAGAGGCTTATCTTGAAGAGGAGCGCTTTTGGCACCAGCGGAGTGGAGTCTTATGGCTCCAATATGGTGATAGTAATTCGGCGTACTTTCATGCATCAACTAAGGGTCGTCGTGCTATTAACCGAGTCATTGTCTTGGAGGATGATTAAGGGGTGCCACGATGCATGGATCATGAGCTGATCTAGACCATTATAGACTACTATTCTTCTTTATTTTCTTCCGATATTCAAAGTGACCTTCGTATTGTCTCGGAAGCCCTTGATCCCAAGGTATTGGCGGCGCATAATGAGGTCCTAGTTCGTATCCCTTCATCTGAGGAAGTTAAAGTAGCGGTATGGGCAATCAATTCAAGTAATGCTCCAGGCCCCGACGGTTTTTCTTCAGGGTTCTTTCACTCCTTCTGGCCATCCGTGGGACCTGACATCATTGCTGAGGTCCGAAATTTTTTCGCGACAAGCATCTTCCCACGAAGGCTTAATGAGACGCATATTCGTCTTATCCCTAAGACTAGCAACCCAAAGAAATTCTCGGATTACTGCCCTATTACTCTCTGCAATGCCTTTTACAAGATAATTGCAAAGATTTTAACGTCCAGTCTTCATTCGATTCTACCGCTTCTCATTTCGGAAAACCAATCTGGTTTTGTTCCAGGGCGAGTTATTTTGGACAATGTCCTCATAACCCATGAGATTCTGCATTATCTTCGACTCTCAAAGGCGACTAAGCGAGGTTTTATGGCCGTAAAAACTGACAGGAGTAAAGCATATGACAAAATTGAATGAGACTTTCTCAAAGCAGTTCTTGAGCGTCTTGGGTTTCATACCATTTGGATCGGGTGGATAATGGAATGCGTTAAGACAGTCTCTTATTCCTTTCTCCTTAATGGAGGTCCTAAGGGTCATGTCTCGCCTTCTCGAGCTCTCCGTCAGGGAGACCCATTGTCTCCATGCTTGTTCATCATGTGTACTGAAGTTCTCTCTGGGCTTTGCCGGAAGTCCCAGATTGCAGGTTCGTTAGTTGGAGTTAAGGTGTCTCGCCATAGTCCTCCGGTTAATCACCTTTTATTCGCAAATGATACAATGTTTTTCTGTCGCTTAGACTAGGCAAGCTGTCGGACCCTCAGGGAGCTCATATCTTCTTACGAGAGAGCTTCCGGTCAATCCATTAACACTTCCAAGTTCTCGGTTTTCTTTTCTTCTAAGACACCATCTACAATGCGTTTAGCAGCTAAAAGAATCTTGCGTATCCATAATGATGGTGGCTTGGGGAAATATTTAGGCCTTCCCGAGAATTTTGGAAGAAGGAAACGAGACATCTTCACCTCAATAGTGGATCGTATTCATCAAAAAGCTCTATCTTGGTCTAATCGCTTCCTATCTCCTGGAGGAAAAGAAGTATTACTCAAAGCGGTCCTCTCCTCCATTCCATCTTATGCGATGTCGTGTTTCAAATTACCGAGGTCTCTATGTAACCGGATTCAATCGGTTCTAACGAGATTTTGGTGGGATGACAAGTTGGATAAACGGAAGACGAGTTGGATTGCTTGGAATAAGTTAACTTTGCTGAAAGATGCTGGTGATCTTTCGTTTAGAGATATTGAGGCTCATAACGTGTCTTTGCTAGGGAAGTTGAGTTGGAGATTGTTTAAAGCTTCTAATGCCTTGGTGTCCCAAGTTCTTTTGGGGAAGTATTGCTATAATTCCTCCTTTATGGAGTGTCAACTGCCGTCTAATCCCTCTCATGGTTGGTGTAGTGTGATGAAAGCTCGTTCGATCCTTAAACAAGGTCTCGGTTGGATAGTGGGTGATGGTGCTTTGATTAGTGTTTGGACTGATAAATGGCTCTCTCCTACAACTCCACTCTGCCCGATAGGTCCACCCCCAGCTCACCTAAGCAGTCTGAAGGTTTCAGACCTTCTTCTTCCGGACTCTCGTCTTTGGAACCTGCAGTTAGTGCGAGCAGTCTTACCTGATTAGGAGGACCATATTCGGCAGATTTCTCTTAGTCATACTCCATTTCAAGATCGTCAAGTGTAGCTCTTTACGAAGAATGGCTGCTATTCCACCAAATCGGGATATAAACTCCTTCAAGATCCTTTGTCGGATGGGTTTTGTCAAGGGTTTAACTAGAATAGGAACATCTGGAAACAGAAAACAGTTCCTAAAGTCAAGTCTCTCCTTTGGAAGTCTTTAGTTGGAGCTATGCCGATGAAAGCTCAGCTTCTACGTTGAAATATCACGCATGATGCAAGCTGTATACGATGTGGCGAACCGGAAACAGAGGATCATGTTCTTCTCTTTTTCCCCTTCGCACAACAAGTCTGGGAGCTAGCTCCTCTAAACATCCTAACTTTTCCTCAGCTCCCTTTGATCCAAAGCTTCCTCCATCAAGCAGCTACGGCTCCATCACTACCACCAACATGAGTTCCTTTCGCCAACCTCCATGCGTGGATTTGTTGGTACCTTTGGGTTGCTCGTAACAACCTCTCCTTCTCACAGGCGGAGATTTCGGAAATAGAGATTATTACACAGGCACTATTGGCTGCTAAGTCTTAGCAATGTGCCCAGGACGCTTTAGCGAAACCTCCAGGACATGTTACTCACCCTTCGGGTATAGTTCCAGTGCCTTTCTCCTCCACTCTGCCTCGTTGTTACGTAGATGGGGCTTGGCAATCTTCCTCTTCTCATTGCGGTATGGGTTGTGTTTTCTTCTCATCTTCTAATGAGTTGCTTCTTGAGTTTTGTGATTCAAAGGACGATATCTACTCTGCTTTAATGGCGGAAGCATGTGCTCTGTTTTTGGCCATGACCCTAGCTCTCTCTAAGGGTTGGCTTGGCCTCCAAGTTTTCTCAGATTGCCTAGAACTAATCAAGATACTTCATGATCGTGGCTGGCTAAACGAGATTCAGGCTATTCTCATTGATATTTATGATCTAGCGAATAAGTTTACATCTATTTCTTTTCACTTTTTGCCTCGTACTGAGAATGTAAAGGTTGATGCACTCTCGAAGATGGCTTTGTAAAAAATAACGGGTCTTTGACTTCTCTCTCTCCCTCTCCGGCGTATCCTCTCAGATCTGCATCTTCGGCGATGGCCCTAGCCTCCGCCGCCGGTGGTAACCTATGGCTAAGAAAAAAAGCTCACCTAAAACCCGCAAGCCCCTAATCCCACCAAATCCCCACCCTCCTAACTCACCTAAATCCCCTCTCAAAAACAGCCTTTAATCTCCTCGAAATCGACTTCTTCGGCGGCGAAATCTCCCCCTCCGCCGCCAGATCTACAGCCTCCCTCTGCGAAAGTAACTACCGGAGCTACCTCTTCCACTTCAAAAGAGTCTCTCGCTCCTCTTCGTACTAACCTCCAGGGACCTCAAACTTCAGAGCAGACGGAAATCCTTAGCAGCGGAAGCCATATTGCCGAGAGCCAGAGTGTCTCGCCGAATCACTTCACCTCTTTGGAACAGGCTACTGTTCACAAACCCTCGTGGATAGAAGTTGCTTAGGGCTCAGGAGCAAAGCTAACTAAAAAAGGAGAACCTTTCCTCTTGGAATCTGGCGAGCCATGTGTCCAGATCCCAAACTCAGTGATTCAAAGAAATAAGCATCGATGGGAGCCATTCATTATTGGACAGTTCCACGGAAGAGCACCATCCCCAGGAGCCCTTCACGCCATCACTAATGGCATATGGAGTAACAAGCTTAGAGACATTACAGTTTCGAAGCTCACCGGCCGCTCATTCCTCATCAAGATCCCAAATGCTGCGACACGTGCAAGAGTGTTGGCGCAAGGAATGTGGCATATCGAGAACCAAGCAATGTTTGTAGCTAAGTGGGAGTCAGGCTTTGAACCTGAAATACCGGAACTTCGCGAAGCTCCTGTCTGGATTGACTTCCATAAAGTCCCTCTTCAATACTACTCTGATGAGGGGCTAGAACACATTGCTAGCCTGGTGGGGCACCCTGTAGATCTTCATCCGAATACTAAGAAGATGCTCAATCTAGAGGTCGCACGGGTACTCACCATTGTGGACCCGAGGAAACCCCTTCCAGAGGCTGTTAACGTGAGATTTGAGTCAGGCCATACACAGAGAATTCTTGTTTCTAGCCCTTGGCTCCCTCCGACGTGTGAATTTTGTTATCAAGTTGGTCATCCAATCAAGAAATGCCCAACGACACCAATCACGTGTTCTCCCTGTAAATCCACAGGGCATTCTTCTTCAACATGTCCTAGAGCGCAAAAAGAAAATGTGGCTGAAAAGAAAAGCAACGAGGAGCAAAAGAAGGAGGATAACATCCGTGACAGGAAAAGGATGAAGAACAAGGACAAAGCTAGAAGAAGGAAAGCGGCGAATGAAACTGTTAGTGGTTCAAACATTAAAGAGGGAACTCTACAGGTTGACATTGGATTAGACAAGATTGCTTCTTCTCAGGTTCCACAGAAGGAACCTAAAAGGAAACCCCCCCCGATAGAGAATCCAAACCAACTTCAAGCTCGAGATCAGAATCCAATTCCGATTCATCAGAATCGGATACAGAAGTAAGAGACTCATCTGATAGTCCTTAAGAATCGAGTTTTGCTTCTGAAGAAGAATCTAATAACTCTGATCATTTTACCCCGGTCTTATCTAGAAAGAAGAAGAAACAACAAGTTATGCTGGAAAAAAGGTTGGTTGCACGGCAAATCACGGGTTCTCGGAGCAAAAGCTCCACCTCCCACTAATATTATATTATATGGCTGGAATTTTTTGTTGGAATGTACGTGGATTTAATAAGTCCGTACGAAGAAGAAGCTTTAGGAAGTGGTTAAAAGGTAGTAAAGCATTTTTTGGCGGCATTGTTGAAACAAGAGTTAAAGCTCATAAGTACCAGCCCATTATTCAGTCATCTTTCAAAGGTTGGGAAGCTACGACTAATTATGAGTATGATGATTTGGGAAGGATATGGCTCATCTGGGATCCTGTCGTTCAAGTCTCAACTATTTTCAAATCAAATCAGTTGATATGTTGTGTGATCAAGCCGCCGAGTCTTGATATAGAGGTTGTTGTCACCATGGTTTATGCCAAGAACTGCAGATATGCTCGTAGGCAGCTCTGGTCAGATTTGACTGTCATATCAGCCAATCAAATTGTGATAAATAAGCCTTGGATTATCCTTGGTGATTTTAATCAATCTCTTGATCCAGGAGATTCATCAATAGGCGGCTCTCGTATATCAGGAGGGATGGATGAATTCAGATCCTGTTTGATAAATTCTAATCTCTCTGATTTACCTTACAGGGGGAACTTCTACACTTGGTGGAACAAACATCAATCTAATCCTATTTCAAAGAAGCAAGATAGAATGTTGGCGAATGACTTGTGGCGGCTCACCTTTCCGCAATCATTTGCTGATTTCCAAGATCCAAGCTTCTCAGACCATTGCCCCAGCACTGTTATTTTGGATGTTGCTCAGCGTGAAAAGAGGAAACCTTTTATGTTCTCCAATTTTTTGCTGCATAATAGCTCCTTCCTTCAGGTTGCGGAAAATGAATGGAATCACATGCAACCTCAGGGTACTGCGATGTTCTGCATTTCTAGAAAACTAAAGTTGCTGAAGAAGGTTATTCGGGAGTTCCACAAAAAGAACTACTCATGTCTTGAGCTAAGGGTAAAAGAGGCTGCTACAAAGTTGGAAAAGTTACAAAGTGATCTGTTAAAGAATCCAAATGCCTGTTTAGTAACTCAAGAGAAGGCTGCTTACTCTACGTGGTTGGAATTGGCATTGGCAGAGGAGAGATTTATCAGGCAACGGTCAAGAGTGATGTGGCTCGACTGTGGTGATAATAACTCCAGCTACTTTTATAAAATGGTAGCAACCAAGCGTGCTTCTAACGAGATCCACTATCTTACTGATGATAATGGAAGGAAAATTGACAATCAGGAAGAAATTGAGAACATGTGTATCGGCTTTTACCAAGATCTCCCTGGACGAGACTCATCTAATCTTGATCAAAATCACATGGAAATGATATCCGATCTAACTCCATTCAAGTGCTCCGACGCGATGAAGACAAGCCTGTCAAAACCGGTGACAGCGGAAGAGGTATAACACACTGTCTTCCAGCTGCCCTCTAATAGATCTCCAGGGCCAGATGGCTATAATGTTGAGTTTTTAAAGGCTTCTTGGGGTTGGATTGGAGAGGATGTAACAAAAGCAGTCTTGGAGTTTTTTACTTCAGGAAGGCTATTGAAACAGTGGAACTGCACTGCAATCACACTCATCCCAAAGATCATTAATGCTACAAAGGTCTCGGATTTTAGACCAATCTCTCTTTGTAACGTCCTCTATAAAATCATTTCAAAGATTCTTGCAAGGCGACTAGAGAGTATTCTGCCTCACATGATCTCCCCATCACAATCGGCGTTTGTGCAGGGTCGTTTACTGATTGAGAATGTCCTCCTTTCTTCTGAGCTAGTTCAGGGGTTCAATCAAAGAAATATATCGAGCAGAGGGGTTCTAAAGGTTGACCTAAGGAAAGCATTTGACTCGGTAAATTGGGACTTCATCTTAAAAGTTCTTCTTGAAGCTAACATGCCAAGTGAATTCATCAAGTGGATTGAGCAATGTCTGGTAACTACTTCCTTCTCTATCAACATAAATGGCCGATTGTGTGGATTTTTCAAGGGTAAGAAGGGTTTGAGACAGGGCGACCCCCTCTCGCCATCGCTATTTGTTATTGCCATGGAAGTCTTTGCGAATCTCCTTGACCAACAGTTCAGGTCGGGTCTGATTGGGTATCATCCTAAAGCCAAAGACCCGTCTATTACGCATCTTGCTTTTGCGGATGACGTGATGATCTTCTTCGACGGCTCCCATAGGTCTCTAACTCAAATAAATGCGGTCTTAGACAAATTTCATAGCCTTTCTGGTTTGAAGATGAACAAGGAAAAATCTGTTATATATTGCGCGAGTTTGAATCAAGATGATACGGCTCGAATAAACGCTGCGGGCTTTTTACAAGGAAATTTCCCATTCAGATATTTGGGACTCCCACTTATGCACAAGAAGCTTGGGAAGACAGAATACTCGCCTCTGCTTGACTCGATCAAATCTAAGTTTAATCATTGGGCAAGTAAGTCTCTCTCATTTGCTGGTCGGCTACAGCTAATAACCTCTGTTATTTATAGCCAGCTGAATTTTTGGTTCTCCATATTCCTTATTCCCAAGAGTTGCATCTCAACTATTGAGAGTCTTTGTACTCACTTCCTATGGAAAGGGGATGTAAACAACAAAGGTGGGGTTAAAGTCTCATGGAATACTTGTTCTCTACCAAAAGAAAAAGGAGGTCTAGGATTGCGGTCTCTTGGACTATGGAACAAAATCCTTAATCTGAAGCTCATTTGGATGTTGTTCTCTCAATCTGGTTCCTTGTGGGTGGCATGGATAAAGAAGCACCGATTGCGTAATTCAAGCTTCTGGATAGCAGAGGCGGATGGGAACTTCTCTTGGTTATGGAGATCTCTTCTTGCCATCATACCAATTGCTAAGAACTTTATAAAATGCAAAGTGGGAGATGGTCTCACGGCAAGCTATTGGATGAATTGTTGGTTGAAAGACAAGCCTCTTCTGGACTTGATGGGTCCTTGTGGGCCATCTATTACTGGTATTAACATTAATAGCACTGTGAAAAAGGGCACAAATGAAGAGGGTTGGATTTTACCTTCTAGTAGAACAAGGAACCCTGCTTTAGCCAACTTACGTGAGGATCTGTTAGCCATAACTACACCAGATTCATCTGGTCCTGATTCCTTCATTTGGTCTATTGATGGCAGTGACAATGGATGTTTCTCAACAAGGAAAACTTGGAATGTTCCCAGACCAAGAGATACAACTAAAGAATGGGCTAAGGTGATTTGGTACAAAGGTTTCATTCCGAAATATGCATTCAATATGTGGGTAACCAACTTGGATAGGCTGCCAACCAAATCGAGACTAGCTGCTTGGGGTATCCAGATCGATAAAACTTGTGGTCTTTGTAACAGCCATGACGAGACAAGAGACCACATGTTTTTGCTCTGCAATTTCAGTTCTACAATCTGGTCCAGAGTCATTCAAAAGCTGGGGTTCTCTTTTGACACTTTTGCAGATTGGAGCAGTCTTCTCTCATGGATCTACTCTTTGAAGCCGAAGAAGGTTCAAATACTCGCAACAATGGCTGCTCAAGTCACTACCTACCTCATCTGGAAGGAGAGGAACTCAAGACTATACAATGGCACCACGCATTCGATGCAGCAGATCTACCAACAAATCGATAGAAGCATCAGGGATATAATCCTCGCGCGTATTAAGAGGAAAGTATACAAGAAGATGCTTTCCTTGTGGTTCAAGTTTGACTGATAATGGGCTGATTATTTGCTCTATTTTATGTTTCAACAGGTTTTTTATTGTTTTTTTGGCCTGTAAACATATTAGCTCCTAAAACAGTGTACAAATTTAAGTATATCTAATTTACATTATTATCAAAAAAAAAAAAAAGATTTGTATAGTTCATTTGCTCCTTCAATGGAGTCTTAATAAAAATCGCTTGTTTCTGACAAAAAAAAAAAAAAGAGAAATTGAAATCGTTAGGGTATTAATTAGACTATAGTTTCAGATACCTATTCGATCAACTGTTTATTTTGGATTAGATTCCGGTTCACTTCCGATACCCAAAATAGTTAAGAATAAGAAACATTCCAATATGAAAATAAACTTTTATTCCATGACTTGAGTTACATACAAGATAGGCTAAGTAAACACAGGTTATGCCTATTTTGTTTAGCCATAATCTAATTTGAGTCTTCTTCTTCTTCTTCATCATCATCTTGGAGCGACTTGAAAAGCATCGATGGAACCAGAAAATTAGATACCAAATACATGGAGATCATTGCTCCACTGCAATGAGCAAAATTTTCATAATTATAATTTTTAAAAAGAAAATCACCTGAAAGAAGGAAATAGAAAGTAGGGAGTAGTTAGAGAGATACCTTACAAAGAGGAAGGTAGTGATATCACCAGATTCAGAAGGAGGCAACATACTACTCACTTTAGGTTTTAATCTGAAACCAAGTTTGGGATAATTACTGATTTGCCATTGATGTTTGCCTAAGCTTGAAGGGGATGAGGATAAGAAGAAGACTTGTTTTCCTCTTAGACGTTCTTTTTGCTCCGTCAGTGGATTAAATGCGAAAGAACTTGCTGGTAATGCTTGATGATAACGCGCGCAAAACATTTTTCAGATTCTAAATTTTTGACAACAAGGAGAATAAAACACCAGTGTTCTTTAGTTATTTATCCATCTTCCCTGTCCAAATTTTGT
>OVAN01009928.1:0-16340 GCA_900406275.1 Anastatica hierochuntica | reverse complement strand
CACCTTATTTTTAGGATTTTCTTTTTAGCTTTGGAATTATCCAACATTTTCTATCTTATTTATGTTATTGCTTTTACTTTCAATTGCTTAGTAGATTGTTCTTGAATTGTGGATTCTCAAACTTTAGATTATTCTAGCTTGACGTGCTCCTTGTGGTTTGACCCCAAAGTACTAAAATAGCATATCCGTGCACTTGCGGATTGTGTGATTGTTAGGAAATGGACTTTTATAAATATTAAAGCTTCGTTGTGATTTTGTTTGTATAAACAATCGCGCAACAGTATACTCTATGAAATTATGCAGCATATATGTTATTGGCTCTTGCCAAGAGAAAAGATCTATGCTCGTAGAATAACAAAATCTTCCTTTTTCCGCTCCTCTAACTTTGTTCACGGCGAAGAATACCCACTGTTTAGTTGTTTCATCTTTCAATCACTGGTAATAGTCGGATTGCAGTAACCTGTCAAACCTAGCTATTATTTTCTACTAAAACTTCAACATCTACCTCTGACAGAAGGAGTTTTAACGTTAATTTTGACCGTTGATTTATAAAGGTATCAAATAAACGGTGGATGAGGCGCCAGTTAGAAGGTTTCGAAGCTTTGATGCGAAAACATTATGTTCACAGACAATACAAGAATTTACTTATCTCTTACCTTGTATGATAATGTCAATATATATATCACTCCACTAGATTTTCTCTCCACGGTACACATAGTTGTTGATCTAACTCTTACTAGCGACAGTAAAACAATGTTCTCTACAATACTTGTTAAATCAAAATTCTTTTACATTTGTGTTGGATATACGGGTGTAATTGACATTAATACAAAAATATAAAGAATTGTTTTTTGTATTTGTTACTTTTGCTATTATATTTTTTAAAGATATGTGGCCTAATTTATCATAGAAATAATATATCAAAAAATGTCACACCACGAACTTTTCTCTTTCTTCTTCAAGTTCAAACTTTGACCCCCAGATTCAACTAAATGAAAAATTCAACAATGTAATACAAGTTACTACATTTCTTTTGGAGTAGTTAAATTTTTGAATTTATGATTCAACAATTTACAATGGAGAAGTTGTAACATAAATTCAAGAGTTTAATTACTACAATGCATTTGTTGAAAAGGATGTTGAATCTGATATGAATTAATAGATGACTACAGTTTAATTTACAATTGGGGTTAAAGAGAAAGGGATATGTGTGGTACTGCTCTTGGTTATTGATATTTTCTATATTTGTTTTCTAAATCCTAACTATTTGAAATCAATTATTTTATAGTATATTAATTTTTTCCCCTACATATTCATACCAAAATTCACCATTTTCCGTACTTTTTAAATAGAGTTTTTGTTTGTTTGTTTTGGACACAGAAAGAAACACTAGTTCCCTATATAAAATAAATCAAGTATATAGAAGAAAAATGGTTGGGTAGATCGTTAACTATGACCGTTGATTTAAAAAGGCAGCAAATAAGTAAGGCAAGGTGTCAAATCCTTGGTGCGATACATGCATGTTCACAGATTGTACAAGATTGTACTTATCACTTGTCCTTTATGATACCGTCAATATAAAAATTTAGTTTAATTTTTCCCTATTTTAATTAGAGTGTTATTTTTTTCATTGGTGATATATTATCATTTTGTTGGAATAACGTTTTCAAAACCATTATTGAACTAGGGTTTGATGTGGGGTCAAATTTTACCCTAACTAAAACCTAACTGCATATGTACAACATTTTCAGTAATACTTAGGAATCTAAACCAGAGAGACTAGATATTTACACTTAGAGTTCATATGATTTCAAACTAAGCTAAGAACAAAATAGAGGGAGTAGATATTTACACTTAGAGCTCATATGATTTCAAACTAAGCTAAGAACAAAATATGCAGGAGGTTTGTCCTGTGTTTTTTTTTTGTATTTAAGGATTTAGAAATGCAAATGAACTTAATCTATATGCTAATTTACAAATGAAAGATCAAAGAAATGATACACATCAAATACCAGAAAGTGTAAGTAAGCAATCAAGAATTAAGACTCGACTATGGGCATAATGCAATAGTCTAGAACATAACCACTACAATAAATCCTCTTCACTCTCGATGTTTGCGATTTTATACATTTAACAACCCACAAACTTAGCTTTCGTTGGTCCATGTAGAATAAGTGTACGCATAAATTTGGACAAGGTTGATTGTTCACGATTCTATATCGATCCACATTTGTTGCCTATATAGAAAGGCTCATCAAATACTAGTTCCAACAATATGTCAAGCTTTTGGAATGCATACTAACCTAAAATATATTCATGAACTTGACTAGCAAGCAAATAACATTATGGCACAAGCAAATATGATAACTTTAATGATAAATCCTAATCGTTTAGTAATCCTATTCAAGCAAAATCATTGCCTCCATGTTACATACTGTCTAACAAGAAAACTAAAAAATCAAAACATGTAAACACAAAATTAACCAATACAAAAAAGTATTCATGTCAAATCAAAGAGAGAAGGATAGATAAAAACGAATGGTGGAAGAAGTATGCACATCTTGAAATGACAAAGGTCCTTTGGATGCTAACAAGGGGCACGAACCTAAAGGGTGTCGTCTTTGCCTCCTAAGACTGTTTTTAAATCTAAAACCTAAAAAAATCTCATCGAAATAGAGCCTAAAAACAACTATTTATAATGCTTCTCAGTTTAGGTCAAAATGTGTAAAATTGTGCCTTTACGCCTCGAAATGTTGGACTTCGTGTAGAAGGCCTTTGAGTTGAGATTAAAAGGCTTTGGAATAGAGTCACTTGAGCCTGGAGTATGTCAAGTTTGAATTCCCAGTTGTTTTCGTTTTTTTTTAGCATTTCTGGCACCTTTCTTCTACGAGACAGTTAAACCAGTCTTTAATAAAATTGATATAACTCTTGATCACCTACACCTATTAATGTGAAACCTGTTTGATATGAAAGATAACTAAATTCCCTTGTTCCAGTTCAATTTTCATAAAACTCCATTAAGGGAAAGTCCTTCGTATCGGATAATACTTCTGAATTTTGGAAACTGTCAATAAACTAGTTTTTATCCATTCAGCACCATAAAGTCCAAAATGTATTGTTTCACTGGACATAACTTTAAATACCAAAAGTAGAGGAAAATTATTTCTAATCATTAGAAAATTGGAAAAACCACCAAAAAAACGTACTAAACTCTAAACGAAAAGTGATAAAATAATTGTGTTATCAACTTCTCCGGACTTAGCATCTAGTTAATCTTCGAGTTGAGAAAACGAAGAACAGAGAATAGATTTGAAAACTTGGGAACTTACCTGAGCTTTTAAACCGATTAGCAACTTGACTTAAATAATCCATTAACGCATGAGTTTACATTTTATATAGAACCCCTGATATTCACTACAAGCTTAACAACGTCCTCGATTGATGCCACAACCAACTAGAGTGATCCAGTATCTCTGTCGCTACTCCCTAGATCTATAGCGTGTGGTTTCTTTGAGGGAGTATTGATCAAAGAATACAAGGACTCAAACTTAATCAAAGATTCTAAACAATTCAGCCTACAATCAATTCATTTTTTCATCCTTATTCACTTTTAAGTGCTTCTTAGAGATTGATTTTCCCTACTATTCTAGGAAATCTTTTATTTTTTATGGTCCTCATGAGAATCGATTTTTCCCTACTTCTATAGGATATCATTTTATTTTTTATCAATATTTTTTATTATTTTTTAAAGCACATTCGGATTTAATGGTCCCGATACATTCATTAAGCACAAGCATTTTCTAAAAACTTTAATTAGAAATGAAAGAAGGGAACGTAGGCTTCATGTTGCAGGGTTGATGAGGCTAGATTTTTCTTGTGATTAAATCAACTTCAAATTTTCAATTTATATACCTTAATTAACTAATAATCTTCATGAAACTAAAAGTATACTGGCTATGTCGATTGTAGTACCTAAGGGCCAAGCCTACAAAAAATAGAGTCTAAAGCAATAGAAATGCACAATATTTCCTAAGCTAAGCAAATAAGAAAAAGAGGTGACGATTGATACTTACAAAAAATGCAACATAACCTAAACACAACCAATGAATCAAGCAAGCAAACACAAGGTTAAAGCAAGTATCTGATTTGCAAAACCAAGAGAAACAATGCAAGATTCAAGATGGATGAAATCGATCTTGAGACATTGAGATTGTTTAGAATTAAATTTAAGAATGCAAATGGATTTCTCTAGAGTTATTATATGATCAAAGATATTCCTAGGCCAAGGATCACTATTTAATCGATCTATCCACTATTATGGCGAAGATCTATTCACCTTTACACATTACAAGGCTCAACTCTCGCTTTTGCCTATCTAAATATGTAAGTGATAGTAATCTACAAACCCTTTTTGCCATTTAACACCTATGAAAATTTACTCTTGTGAGCCAAGATGAAAAACATAGATTTTTTTTCTCTCTGGCATTTCATCGAACATTTTCTAGGCGTCAATGAGCAAGCATGTAATTGATAACACTAATATTTTACCACTTTTCCTATAGATTTTAGTATGTTTTCTTAGTTTTTTAAATCAATTTTATGAATTAAAAGGTACTTTTCCTGTATTAGTAGTATTTTGTGTCATTTTAGTTCAAATTATGTACTTTGGAGCAATATGGAGCTAATTGGAGCAAAAGCTAGTTTTTGGACAGTTTCTGAGCATCACAAAGATCATCCAAGAAAAACGACTTGCCAACAATGGAATTTAATGAAATTTGGAAATAAGATAAATAATTTAGTTATCTTTCATATGGAAGTGGTTTCATATCATTTGGAGTAGTAGATCGAGAGTTATACTAAATACACTGAAGATTGGACCTACTGACTCGCAGATGAAGGATACGTAGGAAGGATTGAACTAAATGGTCACTACTTTTGTTTCTATCAAGTATCTAATACGAAAAAATTTGATATCTTAGAAGTCTTTTCAAGAACAATAAATCAAGTTAAAGCCCTTCTACGAGAATCCCAAATTGAAATGCCCTAGAGGCTCGATTTTAACCAAATTGACCTAAAGTTGTACAAAAACTATTTATACATGTTTCGCCTTTTCTTGGCCGGACCAACACGAAACTCCAAATATTCAAGTACGAGAACCTAAGTCACATTATATGCATCAAATCAAGATGTTTTGAAGGATGGGACGTTCAGAACACAAAGCCACACTTGGATCTGCACAGATTCTCAAACCGAGCAATTTTTGCAACCGAGCCAAACCATATCGCCAACTAAGAAATTTACAAAAAATTTCTAGTACTTAATTCAAGTCATAAGGAATATTTTGAGATGTCAGAATACTCTCAAAGACCTTAAGACACAAAGTAAAGGCTATGGAGACAATATTTTAAGAAATCCGACCTTAAAGAAAATTTGGGAAGGAATATTTTGAGACTACAACATATCCGATCAACGCGGAGCCACATTTCACAAGCATTCAAAGGCTAAAAAATGCGATCAAATGGACGAGCAACGCAACTGGAGTATGTCATGAGCAATCTAAGCCAAACTAGTTGTAACGACTGAGCATTTTCATCCAACACATTCAAAAAAATGTGAAAACTTGGCTGGCAAAGACGATCACATAACTTTGGCTCAATGGAGGCCTAAAATTTACGAATTCGGTTGTTCAAAACTCATACCTAGGAGTTGAACCAAGTCTTACCACTAGAGATTCCTGAAAAAGTGGGAAAATATGAAGAACTTCCAAAACAGTTTTGGAGGCACTCACATTTCATTTCGGAGGCACCCGATTGGCATGAAATCGAAGAAAGCTCGGCCAAAGCCAAAACAAGCTCCGCCAAGAGAAACAAGCTATCAAATTGAAGATTCACCATTAAATAACATATGTAGAAGGCAATTCTCAAGACAACCTGTCCTGAAATGGTCCCGAATCAAAAACATCCTTATTTTCCATCAAACGAGCCAAATCGAGCTTACTGGAGACAAAATTTGGCCAAATCAAATAAGGTACTCGCTCTAGCCTTTTAAACTTCATTTTTAGTTATAAAATATACTATTTTTCAGTGGAGATTCATTTTGGTTGGAACATTCTTTACAGATTGCACAATGGCCAATCTAGCATCATTTCAATTTACTGAAACATCACATATGGCCATACATATCTTCAAATATTTCGACCGGTAGCTAAGTGTTTCCTATTCCCTATCTTTTTCTTTAGTTTTCAGTACTTTCCTCACTTGATTTTACACCGGAACGGTGTAAGTTAAGTCTGGGGGATTTCTATTGTTGTTAATGCTTCTTTTTCTTTGCTTTTAATTCTTTTTCTTAATTTTTGAGTCGTTTTAAAAAATTTCAAAATAAAAAAACGTTTTATTGAGTAAAAATCAGTCCGGGCACAAGCTTGACTATGAACTAAACACGTTTCTAATGACTAGTTCCTTAGAGTCAGTGTTTGACACAAATGGATCACCCAACCGAGACACCATATCACTTTATATCCAGGTAACCCTTAGCTACTCAAAATTTAATGATCTTAATTTTCTCTTCTTCGGACTTTGAATACATTGAATCAGATTCCTCTTCAGACCTAGCAAAATTAAATCTACGGTTCCCCTCTTTCCTGTTTGATAAAAAGCTTTAAAAATGCTTATGCGTGATGAATTTTATAATCAATAAAATCTGAATGTGCTTACTAAAAATAATATATATATATATATATATATATATATATATATATATACACCTTGATAGAAAAAATAAAATGATACACTAGAAAAGTAGGGGAAAATCAGCCTCTAAAAAGCATTTAAAAGTGAATAAGGAAGACCAAAGGAATTGATTATGGGATGAAAATGTTTACTATTCTGATTGAGTTTGACTCTATGTGTTCTTTGATCTGTATTCCTTCGAGGAGACCGCACGTTGTAGATTTAGAGAGCAGTGATGGAAAACTTGGATAACTCTTGTTGATTGTGGATTAAATGGGGACGTTGTTAAGTTAGTGGTGAAAACCGAGGTTCTATCTAAATGTCAACGCGTGTATATAGTGGATTTCGTCAGTCTAAGTTGCCAAGAAGTTCTTAAGTTCAGGTAAGTTTCCATGTTTTCAAACCTCTTCTCTGTTCTTCATTTTTGTAGCTTGATGACAAGCTAGAAGGTAAGTCCGGGGGAGTTGATAACACCAACATTTTACCATTTTTACTATAGATTTTAGTTTTGTTTTCTTAGTATTTTTAAGAAAATTTATGCATGCAAAAAATAGTTTTCTTGTATTTGTAATGTTTTGAGTCATTTTAGGTCAAACTATGTACTTTGGAGCAATATGAAGCAAATTGGAGTCAAAGCTAGTTTCTTGACTGTTTTTGTGAATCATAAAGATAATCCAATACGAAGGCCTTGACATCAATGGAATTTAAAGAAATTTTGACATAATCTTTAGAATGGAGTTGTCTTTCATATGGAAGTGGTTTCAAATAATATGGAGCAGTGGATCAAGAGTTATACTAAATATACAGAAGACTAGTCTTGCTGCTCGTAAATGAAGGATGGGTAGTAGAAAAATTGATCACGACTTTTGTTTCTATCAAGTGAAAGTCCTTTTACAAGAAGCCCAAATTGAAAGACCCTAAAGATACGGTTTTAACCTAATTAAACCTGAAGTTGGACAAAAACTATTTATACTTGTTTTTAGCCTATAGATTTCGTAGAGTTGCATTATATTAGGTTAGATTAGAGGCTCAAGAAGGCAGGGACGAACCCTTGGGGTCGTAACCTTCCCATTTCAAATGATTGAATCTCTTTTCATCGTTTCAGCAATAAAACTCGGTTTTCTCGTTCCCTCTTGTCTTTGATTGATCTAGTGCTTGTTTGCTGGGTGTTTTACATGTTCAATCTGGAGTAGTTTATTAGTTAGAAAGTAGGTTATCCTGATATCATGATCATCTATGTTTAGGGATTCAAGTCTATTAGGGATTATCATTAACGTCATCACCTTTGCTCGTATTCATTGATATTTGCTCTCTAAGGCCAGTTTGCAAGTAGATCTAAAGTAGTTTGCATTCCAATCTTTATTACTACAGGAACTAGTATTGGGTGAGAAATTCTATTTAGGTACCTTACGAAAGTACATCGATCTTGAATTGTGAACAATCAATGTTACACACATAGTTATTGCATCCTTGTCTTCTACAAGGACCATGCGAAAGTTGATTCCCTTGGTTTTGAATTAGAATAGTGTCACGAACCTCGAAGGCAGAGGGTATAATTCTGGGTTGTGTTCTATACCTAAGTTAAATAGTACCCGAAAATAGATCCCTTGCATGTTAGATTATGTTCTCTACGATTTGCTATTTGTCTAACATTTATCTTTCATTGATCTTTTTTTGCTCTTACATTCTATTTTGTTTCTTTATTGCATCTAAAAACTAAAAACTAATCCTTCTCTGTTTCTTCTTAGCTAATTCAAAAGTCTATAGATCCTTAGTACACAACTCGTCCTTGTGGGATCGATACCTAAAGTACTACTACGTTGTGCACTTGTAGTTGTAGTGTAGGTGAAACTTGACACACATCAGTAACTCCTGAAGATCTAAACAAAACCTAGTAGGAATCTATGCCAAGATCTAGTTTAATACCCATTAGGATCTTAGATCTACCCTTAAACTATCATATCTCAAGATCTAGTGTGTTCTACTCACTAAGACCCATGGAAATCCAACAAGTGTCACAAGCTTCTTGAGAATCCATGCTTGAAGTGAGAAGAAGCTGAGTTGAGATGAGATGAGATTAGATGAGATAAGATGATTGATTGCAAATGAAAACAAGCAAATCCAAGAAAAATCCAACCTTTGTAGAAAATGAAGAAGCTTGGAGAAAGTTAAGAAAAGAGATGTTGAACAAGGAACAACAAATGAAGAACAATAATTAAAGAGACTTGAAATGCACAAATAAATAAATAAAATCCAAGAACAAAGTGTATATAGATCTTGAAAAAAACTTAAAAGAAATCTAAAATCTATACCTTAGGTAGCACAAGTGTTCTTGAAGGCTTAGAGAGGGTATTTATATGGAAGGGGGAAGAAAGGGTGTTGCCCTAGGTCAATTTTGGTCGAATGCAAGCCACTATTGGTCCCACATGACTGGCTATCGACCAGCTGGTCAATTGTGCCTTGCAGTGGACATAAACGTGTTATGTGTATCTCACTATCGCTCCCATGCTGCCCACTATCGACCAGGCTGGTCGATAATGGCTTACATTTGCAACTTCTTCTTCTGGCATTTTCAATTGTCGTCACAATGGCGTATTATTTGCATATATTTCCTCTTTGCAAGACCTACCATATATTGATTCCAAATGATTCTTCTCTTCATTGCTTCTCTTCCTAAATCTTTGAATCAACCTCCAAGCTTCATTGCTCCACACACATCTTTTGCTCCATTTTGATCCTTCTTCATTCCCTTTTGCTTCCTTTGATCCTGCTTCATTTTTCCTTGATTAATATTTTTCATCATCTAATTTTCACCAAGAATTAAGTTCCAAAGTTCTCTCTTTCTTGTCAAGATCCATTCCCTACAAAATGCAAAGAAATGCATGCAAAATGTGCATAATCCTAAACTAGACTCAATTCCTAAACTATAAAAATAATGCATTATACAACTTAAATGCAATCAAAACATGGATAAAATAAGCTAAAAATGGATGAAAATATGCACACATCAACTCCCCCGGACTTGCCCCTTTGCTTGTCTTCAAACAAACAACAAATACCAAACCTGGAAGCGAGGTTTAAAACCGAGAACTCAAAACCAAGATAAAAAAGGGATGCTTTATGCCCAATGCCATAAAGACAAGTATAATGGTGCAAAGATCATCTAAGAGTCTATGTACTTCGCCATGATTATCACAAAACCAAATCTTAGACTCTAAGCTACGCTTCTATAAACAATCTTTCGCCAATTTCTTTTTACATTCATTTAAGCTGAGGCGTGAGTTCTTTACTTTTGGACAATGGATCTCATCAATTCGGTTTGGTTCTTTACATGGGGTTTTTGTGTGAAGAAATGTTTAAGAGAGTGGATTCACACGATTTTTATTGGTTTCTCTCAACAAGTAGTGCAAGATAATAGGCAAAAGCAATATGGTAGTTGAACAATTTACGCATACAGAACATTTATTTCCTCTAATTGTTCCCACCCGATGCTTCCTAAAAATCTAGACACAACCTTAAGGTTTTTTCCCATCCTAGCACTAGAAACCATAAACTTCCAGTCAAGAAACTCTTTTTTTTTGTAGACAACTAGAGATTCTTAAACAGTTTTACTTCTTAACTACTAACCTTCTTTTTATGTTCAGAGTCACTATTCTAATCATTCTTAGATTCTTTCTTTTCTTTCTTTTAATACAAGTGTGGACTCAAGGCTTTTCTTTAATTTCTAAGGTTAGAGCTTATACTTGATTTTAATCTCTAGTGTCTTTTTCTTTTCACTTCGTTCTTTTCCCCTTTTGGGTTTTTTCCTTCTCTTTTCTTCTTTTGCTCACACACAACCTAGGATGATATTTACATTAAGGAACACTTACTTGCCAAAATCTACACTAAACTCAAACAAACGCAAAACTACTAAAGATTTTCCCTTCCTAAAAATCTAGTTAATCTTAAAATGAGGCTAACTCTAAGGAAGTATCCTCTTTGTCGTGCAACTTCGCTTACTCGGGATTTTTCCCGTGTGTGCACTTTCCAAAAGAGACCTCACCATCAAAAAATTAGAGGGCTTTTTAAGGAAATGTTTAAGGGTTTTCAAGAGTGTGGTAACTACTCTAAATATGAGAGTAGCCATTTGAGCTAAGAAGAGTGGTAAAATCGGTTAAAACATAGCTCAAGTGTTAGTGTTTTTCCGATGGTCAAGTATAACAAAGTCCATTAGCAAGATTTTAAAATTCAATTAGTTTCACTTAAATAGGAACTGGCTTATGAGATAGTCTACTTCAACATTCAAAAAGACATTCAAGATATTAATTGCAAGCATGTATTTTCCAAATACTAAAAGCGATGTATGCAACATTGTACTTCGAATGAGGTCATTGGTCATTAAGCAAAACTTAACTATCTACAAGGCAATCTTATCATTGGTGCCTATACTAATGCAATCCTATATGCTTCTAATAACCTAAATATATACAATTGGATGCAATTTGTATGATAAAATTTGAAAAATGAGAAAATATTTTTGGTTTTTTCAAAACAATTTCAAGTTTTTTTTTTCACAAAGCTTAGCTATGTACAATGCATATTCACAATGCAGGACTCAAGGATGAAAAGCAAAATAAAAAAATAAAAATGCTCATTAGTATCTACTCCCTCCCCCGGACATAAACTTGATCATCTCGGTGTAACTTAAACCATGAGAGAGATTGTTTTAAAAAGCATAATGCATGTAAATGTATAAACAAGGGCAATGGACTTGTACCTTGAAACAATGTGCATGAATGAGTGGAGAAGCTTTGGCTTTTTGAAGAGAAATTCTCTAACGACCCGCCCCGAGGGGATCATGGTTAACCAACCGGTACAACTAAAATCAATTTTCAAAACCACCAACTCGAACTTCAAACCACCACTTCTGACTCTAGCCTGCAAAAAGACCCTCGAAAAAGGACATAGAGGAGAAGGACAAGAAGAGAGGGGTGAGTGACATGGGAGTTATTCAACGAGGGGGAGGATTGCAAAACGCGCAACACTAACGAAAAGATTTAACAATTACCATGATACAATAGAATTTAACACCAAAAAGACACCTATTGTGCCACAAATATCACAAAATGGCATCTCAATTGCCCTAACTCATGCCTCGAGGTCTACAATTTCCAGCCTAGCCCATAGGGGATTTCCACATACCACCCCATGTGGATTCCGGCTTAGCCCTGAGGGGATTTCCAGTTTATGCCTCACCCCGAGGTAACATACATTCACGTGCCCCACGACACAATCCCCAATCTTAAGAAACACTCTAGGTAAAGCACTACGATTCTCTAGCCCTAAGTTCACAGCATCAGACAAACTGACTCAACACTCAAACAAGACTATCAAGCAAAATGCGATAAACATATTCTACAGGAGAAATTACTAAATCTAGTCAAACAGCTAAAGCTAGGTGGTTAGCTACTCACCTTAGCTTTCCGATGCAGTTGGATGGATTACCTTAATGCTAATTTGGAACTAGAACAGGACGTGAAACAGAGAAACCGCAAATTAGTACTATTCTTGGAACTTGCCGAAAATAGTAACTATCCCAAAATAGCAACTTTCAGATAAGGAAACCTTCCCCAAAAAGAAATTTGAAAAAAAATAAAATTTCCTAAAATGGAACAACCAAAACTGGAAACTTACCAAAAATGGAAACCTGTCATTTCTGGAAAGCTTCTAGAAATGGAAACCCGACAAAAGGGTAAAACAGTAATTTCACTTACCAGAGAAACAACACTCTTGGGAACATCTCGGACTGTCTGCAACTCAGTGGAACCTCAAACTCGGAACTCCTCAGCTTATTCTTGACGCGGACAACTTCACTACAACAACTCCGGGGATGCGTTTCTCCGCTCATATGAACTCAAAACTGGTTTTCCTTTTACCATTGAAATTATATGAGTCGCTAAATCAAAACTAGAGAAGATCATCTCCTGGAAACACTTTTAAACGACTCAAACATGCTTACACTCAAACTTCACAGATCTGTAAAACAGGTAAAAAAGAAGACGCTCAGAAGCAAGGAGATAAGACTGAAACTGACCGTTAACTTTCCCATCTGAACGGTCAGCACCAATGCGTGTATATCCTTTAGCCTTAGGCTCCGCTTTGATGCCGATTGGACTCCAACTGACCTCAAAAACGTCATCCACACCCGAAGTGATTGCAAATTCGGACTGCACATATACCTCTTAGTAAAACGCCCATAACTTTGAGTAGAAAACTCGAAATTGCATTCCGTAAATTGGATAATGTCGATGAAGGATTCAATTACCTTTTTTAGAAATCAGATCCAAAACTATTGATTTCTTTTGCCTATCATTCGTTCTCCCACATCATGTTAAGTCTGTCCTCTGCAGAGAATGCACATGCTTCTTCCTTTTCCTTCCTTTCTCTCTTCTCTCCATTTCTTTTTTCTCGAAATTTAATGGTTTTTTCTCTGGAAGTCGACGGCTCAAGGGAAAAAAAGAATGGAGAAAAAGGGTTTAGTTAATTAGGGTTAAGAGAGTTTAAATAGGGAAGGATTTGGTTCGGTTTAGGGAAAAATCGAGTTAAGGTTTTTGTTTAGGAGAAAATGGTTTATGATTAAAAAGGCTTTGCGGGAAAACCGACTAATTAATTTTCTTTATTAATTAGGGTCCATGTTAGCAATATAGGGACATTAAAATTCTCTCCTCCTTATAGAGAATTCGTCCCGAATTCTGAGACGAATCATGACATCTCGGACTTGCATGTCTGGGGTACCTGCACAAGAGTCCAGTCGAATGTGACAGCATATAGGTTCGGTCTTCTAGAGCACTCTCAATCCAGTGCCTTAGCGCTCCCTCCAAGCTTTGAGGTGTCCTTCGGGAGTGGATTGTTGTACATTTCCTTATGCACCATAGATGTCCTCTCTATGACATCTCTATTCTAGGCATAACCGTCATTTAATCTCAACTACGTCCACTTGCATTTATCTATCATGATCAGTTATAGTCTTTTGGTTTATGCCATTCACCTCCATCGCTCTGCTAGTGTCCCACATTGTCCTCACCTAGGTTCCTTCTAGGTAGTTTTTGTTGTGCCCTAGTTCTTACACCAAAGGTCATTCCTTGCCAGACTTTTCCTTTAACTCACATCCTCGTCCAAAGTTGATAGTTTTAAGTGATAGTTGGCTGAGTAGTGTGCATGACTTATTGATACTGTTTCATTGGTAAGTACCGTTTCATTGGTAATCCCTCCTAGATTCGGTTGTGATACTTCATCCCATGGCAACGTGTCACTGGTGAGCTTTCTTAGAATCTTTTCCTTTAGATCCTATGACTCTCGCTTAAGCATGTCCCGTGATTTTTTTTGGTGACTCTTTCCACATCCCTCTTGACACAATTCTTGAGTTTGTCGTCGTCATGAAAGCTTATGGTCTTTATCCACTTGCTGATTTATTTCCTCCAAATATTTCTTTAACTCGACCACCCCAGTAAGCACTAGTCGATACGGTGCTCGAGACATAGAGGTTGTCCGTGGTTCAACTCAATGTAGAAAACATCTCCTCTTTCCGGTGGTGGTTTTTGGGCCCATATTTCATCCCTTCAAGGTCTAGTAAAAATATCATAATCAGTTGTCGCGGCCCAGGTATCTGAGATCCAGGTACCTGAGGTCTAGATATCCGAGGTCTAGGTATCGGGGACCAGGTACCCGAGGTCCAAGTACCGGAGTCTAGGTACCCAACGTCCAGGTAGTCGTGGTCTAGGTACCCGAGGTCCGAGTACGTGATGCCCTAAGAGAGCAAGATTCTCCAGCAGCCAAGTCAAAGAAAAGATGGTTAAAGATCCCTAGATTCTAGGAGAAGATCTTGGGAGGTGGGTGATGAAGATACTCGATACAGATGCTATTTAAAAGGAGAGGGGGCTAAAGTTCACGCTTCTTCCTCTTCAATCAATCCCAAAATTAACAGAGAATTCATAGAGATTATTTTCCTTTTGTAACAAATGTCATAATGATCATCATTAATATATTTTCTTCTTTTGTAATCATCAATATCTTTTCGTAATCAATATTATCATCATCATTCTTTTATTCAATTCTTTTGTAATACTTAATCAAAATCATTCAAAGTCTCGATGAATCCATCTTAACGGGATTCAACCCACGAATCCTTTTCTCATCTTAATAGAACCTGGATTTGACATCCACATTTTGGCGCCGTCTCTGGAGACGAGAAAATTGAATCCCTTACTCCGTCAGCTGAAGATGGATCCCATCAAACAAAATTTGGATCGACCCAAATTCACGTCTCTAACGCTGAGTCTTGGCTCATCGAACGCTAAGGCTCAGATCTCCCTATCCCTGAGCCACCTCGTACCGAAACCTAGAACGAGTCTTGATATTCGAAAGAGACTCAACATGATCCTAAAAATCCAGGCATGCTCTTCATTTTCTCTGAAGATGCTTTCCCAACTTTGGGGCGTACAAAAATCGGGCTTGCAAAATCGGGGCGAGTATGAGATTCAAAAGAAAATACAATTTGTGCAAAATCCAGGGCGTACACAATTTTCTGAAAGTTTTATGAGAAAACTATTTCGTGCAAAAATCGTACAGAATCAAGATTCTCAAATTTTTCTGCAGAATTCGTAATGTGCAAAATTCGTGCACATTTTTGCAATTCTCCCTGCGGACCTGAACAAGAGGCTCCTATAAGATCTCAGCCTCAGTTTCCCAACAAGCCTGACTGAGAGGCTCCTGTAAGACCTCAACCTCAGGTTCCCAGAAACCTGACATACTATCAAAGGTTTTAAAATCCTATCACTTAAGTATAGGTTCCCAGAAGCCTGGTACTTCAAAGGTCTTAAAATCCAATCACTTAAGTACGGGTTCCCGGAAGCCTGGTACTTAAAAGGTCTTAAAATCCTATCATCAAGTACAGGTTCCCAGAAGCCTGATACTTCAAAGGTCTTAAAATCCTATCATTCAAATTCAGGTTCCCAGAAACCTGAACAACCAAAGGTCTTAAATCCTATCATTCAAATTCAGGTTCCTAGAAACTTGAACAATCAAAAGTCTTAAAATCCTATCATTCAATTCAGGTTTCCAGAAACCTGAACAATCAAAGGTCTTAAAATCCTACTATCTATTTCAAGTTCCCAGAAACTTGACACATTATATGTCTTAAAATCATATTGTCTTTTCCAGGTTCCCAAAAACTTAACACATCAGAGGTCTTAAAATTCTACTGTCTATTTTACGTTCTCAGATTCTTGGCGAATCAAAGGTCTTAAAATCCTACTATGTATTTCAGGTTCTTAGAAACATAACGCTCAAAGGTTCCGGAAACCTTGAAAATTAAAGGTCTTGAAAACCTATTGCCCATTTCAGGTTCTCAGAAGCCTAACGCTCAAAGGTTCCCAGAAACCTAACGCTCGTGGGTTCCCGGAAACCTAACATCAACCTAAAGGTCCAAAAGAACCTAACATCTAAATAAAGGTCTTAAAAAAGAAAGAAAAGACCAAACGTGTAAGTCCTAGCCTCTCATGGAGATCTTTGTAATCTTGAGGCTGAATGATGGCTCAGGTTTTCACCCAAGAAATCACTGCAAGCGTACAGAAG
>OVAN01009927.1:0-16342 GCA_900406275.1 Anastatica hierochuntica | reverse complement strand
ACTCATGAAGTGCATCAAGGGACGAGATCCTCTCATCTAGGATCATATCAGCTTTGCGAGTGCATAAAAACATATATATACCCCCATCTTCTCTCATTTCACACAATCCACTATCTCTCTAAAACCAAACTCTCTCTCTCTACAACCAACCTCTCCAACCTCTCCAACACAAAAAGGTTAGTTTTTATATTTAATTTTTTTTTAATTATTTTTCTGCTTAATTAATAGTTAATATTTTAGTTAGATGATAGTTTAGGATGCCTGAGGAATCTAGTTAGGTTATTTAAATGGCCATTAGATACAAAAAATATATTTTAATTTTAAAAATATTAATGGCATGAATTATTTGTTAAATTCATATTAATTTAACTAAAAAGTTCCTAAAATTATTAAAAAATTTTAAAAATTAATTAAAATTATTAATTAATTTTAAAATTTATTTTCCAAAACTATAGATGGAGTCGAACTTCTATCAGGCTTATCTACACCATTCACAGAGGTCTACGCCTGGTTCGAGTTCGAGACCTATCCCAAACTCCTTCCCGTCTATCGGATTCCCCCCGCAGCCCGAGTCTTTACATCAGGCCCCACCGGATCCGACACCACCAGTAGCACCGATTACACTAGACGTTCTACTTTGGAGTCCGGGTCGGGCTGCCTTGTCGATGTTACACCCCTAGCGACCTGCTGGGACACTTTGATAAGTACAAATATTTATTTATTTAAATTTCGTTTTTTATATCTATGTTTTCGCTAATGATTTAATTTTTTTAGGTTCGACGACGACAGATGCGTCGTTAAATCTATTTGGAAGATTTTCGAGCGACATTACTCATCGCTGTACACTAGCTGGAATGCGACGCCACGAGCCGCTGTCGATGAATGGTTCACCTCTTTTGCGGTAATGTTTTTTTTATTGTCATATTCATATTTTAAAGTAAATAATTTTTTTGTACTATTTTTTTCCAACCAACATACAACTGGGATTACTCCCAGACGGAGTAGGTCTGAGATGAATTCAAAAAAAAGTCAAGGTGCGGCTCTCGGATCAAGTCGACCGCTGGAAGTTGAAGTGGAAGAAAACGGGCGACCTCGCGAAGCCCGGATGGATGGACCCCGCCGTTTGGGCCGGACTTGTTGTGCATTGGACGAGGGAACCGCACAAGCCAAAGAGCGACCGCTGTATTACGACCCACAAGAATCCGGAGGCACAACAGAATGATACTACCCACCGGGCCGGACATCTCTCATTCAGGGCGAAAGCCCGAAAAATTGTAAGTCAATTTATTTATTTATTAATTAGTTTATAAATTTTTAGTATAATTAATACTTCCTCTGTTTCGCAAAAAGTGTCATTCTGACATTTTTCACACATATTAAGAAAACCGTTAAAAAGTGTTACATGCCCATTATTAATACTAATAAAAAAAATTCTCTCTCCATTTAATATATTAAAACAGTGAAGTTAAAACCGAAATTTCGCTTATAAATTTGCATCGAAAATGTAAAATGACACTTTTTATGAAATAAAATTAAAATTTCAAAACGTCACTTTTTAAGAAACGGAGGGAGTAATTAGTATACTAATTATTAAATAGTTTATTAATTAGTATATTAATTATTAACTAATATATTAATTAGTATATTAAATAATTATTATAATTATTAATTACTATATTAATTAGTATATTAATAAATTAGTATAATTAATAATTAGTATATTAATTAGTATCTTAATTACTAAATTTCTAAAGGTAGCTTAATTGCCGAACTTGAAAAAAAAATGGCCGACTCTACGCAGTCCGAGATAGTCGATTTGTTGGCTGTTTTACAAGAGACGAAGCAGAGGACCGACTAAACATGGGTAGAAGCGAAGATCGAGCGTCTCTACAACGAGGTCACCACGAAGATTGATGCAGCCGAGATCGAGATATCGATGGAAAACCCAGATAGCTCGGTCCAATCCACAGGTCTGTCGCAGTTTGAGAAAAACAAAATTTTTTCTCAGGTTAGTAGTTTTATAATATTTATTAAAAATTTAATACGAACAATTTTTTTAACATTAAATTTTCTTTATTTCTTTTTTTTGTAGGCTGCTCCCCGGTCGAAAGGCCGAATCTTTGGCGTTGATTCCCTGCCGTCGGAGGCGTCCTAAGCTGCGTCCAATGTTCAGATTCCTCTCCACGGCACCCAGTCCGAGATTCAGGCGGAGTTGCAGAATACGAAGTCGTTGTTAGGGGCGACGCAGAATGAGTTGTCATTCGTCAAACAGCTGATGGAAACTTATTCTGTGCTTTTTGATTATATGCCGAACAAGAACGCTGACTTCCAAGCATGGTTTGCCCGGACGCAGCAGTAGCATCAGCAACAACAACAACAACAACAACAAGAGGAGCAGTGGGAACAACAGCAGCAGCAGCCGCATAACTAAAATTAGATTTATGTTTTATTTTAATTAGGTTTTTTAAATATTTAAAAATATTTAAATATTTCGGATGTTTTGTTTTTAATTTTATTTCAAATTTATAAAATATTTTCAAGTTTAAAAATTCAATTATTTCCTTTTTTTTGAAAAAAAATTTAAATATTTGTCTAGAAATTGCGAGTGGGCCGTTGCAAATTCCAAGCAAAATTTTGCTAGGAATTTACGAGAGACCACTCGCAATTTCCAAGCAAAATTTTCTAGAAAAGTGGTCTCTTGCAAATTCCTAGCAAAATTTTGCTATGAAATCGACTCGCAATTTCAAAGCACAATATGCTAGGAAATATGACTTTCGAAAATTTCTAGCAAATTTTGCTAGGAATTTGCAAGAGACCACTCGCATATCACTCGCAAATTTTTGCTTGTGTTTTCTAATCGCAGTTTACTCGCAAATATACAGTCGCAGATTACTCGCAAAATAGCAACGAACTAGCGAGTATATATGGTACTCGCAAATTTGCGAGTAAACGGCGAGTAATATTCATTTGCGAGAAGCCATTTGCGACTGGAATATTTTATTCGCAAATTCCTCGCAAATTCCTCACAAATCATGATTTACGAGGAACTTGCGACTGGATTGTTCCTCGCAAATTAGCCATTTTGTTGTAGTGGATTATCGAAAGTTACGAAACGAGCGATGGTGGTTAAAATAGACATGAGTAAAGTGGATGACCACATTGAATGGGCATTCTTAAAAGCGGGTTTAGAAAGTTTCAGTTTTCCATGACTTATGGATTGATTGGATTATGAGATGTGTTACAACGGTGTCTTATTCCTTTTTCATCAATGGTGGTCCTCAAGGATATGTTCGACCTTCTAGAGGTCTGTGTCTGGGTGACCTGCTTTCGCCACGTTTATTTGTCTTGTGTACAAAGGTACTTTACGGGTCGTGTCGTAATGTTAAGGCTTATGGGAATTTACCAGGTGTCAAATTTTCTCGCAATAGCCATCCTATCAACAAAATTTTATTGGCCGATGATACAATGTTTTCTTGTACATCTGACACTACTAGCTGTTAGACTGCGATGGCTATCATTAGAGCATATGATTTGGCGTTATGACAATCGATTAATATGATGAAATCTTGATTATTTTTTCCTCAAAGACACCAATTACATATCGTTTAGTGGCTAAGAGAATCCTGAATATTCACTAATAGGGTGGAACTAGGAAGTACTTAGGTCTTCTTGAGAACTTTGGTCATCGGAAATGGAATCTCTTCACTGCTATCGTTGATCAGATTTGATAAAAGTCATTAAATTGGTCCTCCCATTTTCTCTGTCTGCGAGTAAAGAGATTATAATCAAACTGGTGCTTTCCAAAATATCGTCTTATACGATGTCATGTTTCAAGTTGTTATTATCTCTTTGTCGTCGGATTCAATCAGTTCTCAACGAAAAAAAGAAAGGTTAGTTGGACGCTTTGGGATCGCATGACTTATACTAAGGTGGATGACGGATTTAGTTTCCGCGAAATCGAAGGTCATAATGAGTCACTCTTAGCTAAGTTGAGTTGGTGACTTCTTCAAGTACCTACAACCCTCGCATCGCGTATCTTGCTAGGGAAGTATTGTCACAAAACATCTTTCATGGAATCTAAGCAACCATCAAACCCTTCCCATGGTTGGCGGAGTATTATGACTGGACGTTCGGTATTGATGAAATGACTCGGATGACAAGTGGGAGATGGTCGGTCCATTAATCTTTGGAACTATTCGTGGTTTTCAACAAATGTACCGCTAAAACCAATGTGACCTCCTCCTTTATCGGTTGTCAACTTATAAGTGACTGATTTGATTCACCAAGACACACGATAATGATAAGGGTGCGGTTCGTTTGCACATACTTGAATGTGAAAGTCACTTGCGTGGTATTCCTCTTAGATGGACGAACCAGCAAGATTCTCTAGTATGGTTACATGTCAAGAAGGGTAAGCACACAACTAAATAAGGATATGATTTGTTTAAGAAAGAGAGTTAGGTTTCTGACATAGCCTTCGATTGGGAAAAATGTGTTCCAAAGTTGAAAGCTCTTCCTAAGATTCGAATGTTTAATTGGAAGGCATTGTCAAATGTCATTCATGTCGGGTCTCAGCTTCTTTTTCGTGGCATCTCTTCAATAAATCAATGTTCTCGATGTAGCGCTGCGGAGACGGTATATCATCTTCTCCTTCAATATCCTTTTGCGAAATTGACATGGGATTATCTCTGATCTCTTTCCCTTACTTTCAGAACATGCTATCACTTTCTTACTTCATGGTTGCTGCATCCTCGAGCTTAAATTTTCTACCATCCGGTCTCTCCATTGTCTCTTTGTTTGCTGGGATCATTTGGCACTTGTGCATCTCTTAAAATAAGTTGGTTTTTTAGAAGATTTACATAAATGATAAGTGACATAATCGCGACAATGGCAATAAGCTCAGGAGGAAAAATCGAAACATTTGGTGACTTTTTTTTTATGATAAGTGATGATTCATTAGGAATGAAATATTTCGTTGATGCTTCATGGAGTTTAAGATACTTAATCAGTGATTTTGTCTGGTATTTCCATTCTAATACGAATTCTTTTCTCGGTGAATTTTCTAATTCAAGAATGAATGTTCAATTGGCTCTAATGGCTGAAGCATTTGCCTTACTCCAGGCTCTTCATCAAACCTCCGTTCAAGGTTACAGGGAGCTTTCAGTTTATTTTGACTCCCAAACCCTTATCCATCTCCTTTGGAATGACGAGTATCATATTGATCTTCACTCGATCCTATGTGATATTCGAATGATTGTTTCATCTTTTGATGCTATTTCTTTTTCTTTTATTCCTCTATATAAGAATGTTCATGCTGATACTTTGGCTAAAGCAGCCTTTTTGCTTGCTCTTACTCCGGTTTGAAGTTTCTCTATAATAAAACATCGTTACTGATTAAAAAAGTAAAACATGTAAAATATGGTTAAAATTTTAGATAAAATTTATTAAAATTGACGTTTATTTATCAAAAGAATGAGATTCATTTTAAATTGTATAAAAATTGAAATCTAGTTGAGAGTAAGTCTCGGACCGAAAAGATTTCTTCGGTAAGGAAGGCAATTTCAGATCCGAGAAAGAATAATAAAACAAATGTTGTAGTTAGAGTTAGAATTTTAAAAAAGAAGTTGGATTAAGCCTACTTTGATGTGAACATTTTAACTATAGAGTTATCCTAAATCAAGAAAACCTGTCACAAGCGTATAAAGTTGAGGATCATTACTGGAAGATAAAACACAAAAATGACTACTTAACACAAGGAGATAGAGACACTAAAATTTTCTATTCAACACCAAAGTCAAGTGGTTTTCCCAAACACATATTATTCACCTTATTCTAGTTTGCGACTAACTCGATTGAATCGATTCGTATCTCACATTTCTTTCGATCTTAAACTCTCGATTGAAAGAAGAACAAATCGAAACAAACTCAACAACGACAGAGAGAATTGTTAACCCGTGTTCATCTCACGATGTTTGAAAAATACCAACCCAGGGCCGAATCAACCCAACAAATACACTAACACAATGAATACGAAGAACAATCACAAGCTCTCAGTGAAAGAATCTTGAAAAAAGAAAACGATGATCTCTCTTTATTGCTAAATTTCACTCTCTATAAAAAAATCTCACTTAGTTTTCCTTTATAATACAATTAGGAAATTGAACCGATACAAAGACATAACCAAAATCAATTACCCTACATAACCAATACAAATCGACTTTAGTAAACCAGCTGGTCCTCAGGAGTTGACTTTTATTAAGCGATAGTTGACCAGAGATGAATCACTTTTAATAATCTCCATCTTGATTAATCTCCAACTTCATCTTGTATTCTTGTACAGATCTCCATTGGGTATACATTTCCTGGCACATTCATATGCTCTCAGATTTTCATGACTTTGAGCAAGTCTAACGCAATACTAAACTTACTCACTGGAACCACCTTCATTAAAATGTCAGTCGGGTTCCTACTAATATGTATCTTCAAGACTTCGACCTATCCCTCTGCAATCATCTCTTTTATTAAATGCAACTTTACATCAAAGTACTTTGTATGATGATGATACAAATTTTTCTTCGACAAGTTGATGGCGCTTCGTGAATCACATAAAACACCAACTGATTCTTGTTTAAAACAAAAAATCTTCAAACAGACCTTTGAGCCCCAAGGCCACTTTCATAGCCTCGGTAAGAGCGATATACTCCGCTTCCATGGTCGAGAGAGACACCATACCTTGAAGACAAGATCTCCAACTTATAACAGTTTCGCCAATGGTGAAAATGTATCCAAAAATTGACTTTTGTATGGTGTGGATCTGATGCAAAATCATCGTCACAAAAACCTTGTATCTTCATCTCTTTGTCTTTCGTGAACAGCAAACCAAACTAAGAAGTCTCTCCTATGTACCTGAGTAACCACTTCACAAAATCCTAATGTACATGTCCTGGCCAACTCATTTACCTACTAACCAAATCGACATCATAAGCCAAATCGGGTCTTGTTCCCACCATCGCGTACATAACACCACCGACGAGTGAAGCATAAGAAGTCTTCTTTGTGTCAATCCTCTCATCATTATTTTGAACCTCAGACAACTTGAACTGAGCACCGAGTTGTGTTTGTTGATAACACTATTACTTTACCATTTTTAGTTGGATTTTTACGTATTTATTTACAGGTTTTTAATGCTTTTTCGACCTCTAGAGGTAGTTTTCTCTTATTTGTGATTTTAGAGAGTAATAGGTTAAATAATCAAAAAGGATGGAGAAACGTACTAATTGGACCTAATTCATATTACCAAGAAAGTTTCATTGACGGTTCATGAATACAAAGGCTCAAACACTTGAGTTTTGCATTTTACCAATCTGGACAGATTCTCAGCATCAGAAAGATCATCATGAAAGAAGGTCTTTTCTTCATTGAATTGAGCTATAATTTGGCCAGCAGTTGGAATTTCGAGTTAACTTTCATATGCAAGTTGTTTTAAGTCATTTGAAGTTGTGACCGAGGAGTTATAGCCATTTAAGCAAAGATATGTCAATGTCCCGGAAAGGAAGCATGTGGAACAATATTTGAAGCTGTGGCCGGGTGATGGAGTTGCAACCACCGGCTGAGTGCTCATTTTTGGCAAACTCCGGTCACAGAGACATTTCATGGTCAAAGACAGATTTCAAGTCATAACTTTCAGTTCGCTTAACCGAATTTGATTCTGCAAGAACCGACATAACCGAGGATGCCCTAGGAAACCATATTATTATAAATAAGTTTTTTTAGCCTTTAGAAAGAGAGAACCACAAATTTTACCGAGAGTTACAAGCCGTCAAAATCTTTGAGAGGTCTTTTCTTTTGTTTTTCAAGCTTCGAAGTGTTCTTGAGAGAGATCCATTCCATACTTTGTCATAGAGAAGATTTCTTTACTCTTGATCTATTTAATAATTTTTTCCTCATTGATTTTTTTGCTGTTTTTCATGCTCCATGTCTGTGTAGTTCATTAGTTAGGTTTTTAGGATTCTCTAGGAGATCATGTATTCATGAGATGCTAGTATTTGAATAGGGATTCATATAGTCTTTGTCTCGGTTGATCTTTATGTATAATTACTCTATTTGTGCATCTAGTAGTCTTTTCATAGGTAGATTTTCATTCCAAGAACTTGTTAAATCTCCTGAACCAAATCTTTGACAAGTTGAGTTCGAGGAGGCTTCGAAAGTAGATCGCCTTGGCTCAATGAACTTTTCGAAACATGTGTCTATTTAATGCATGCTAATTATTTTAATACCATTCGAAAGTCTAGGTTCTTTGATAATTTGTATAGAATCCCGAACCTTGAAAGTGGAGAGGATCTAAATTAGTGTTTTCGAGTTCTAGATGTTTCTTAATTATAATCCCTAAACAGATCAGTTTTTTCTATGATGCATGATTCTCTGCGAATATGCTATGGGCCTAATGTTTTTTCCATTGATTTACATCATTTTATTTATTTTTAGTAGCCGTATTTTACTTTTAAACTCACAAAAAACTATTTTATTTTCTGTTTTTGCTTAAATTAATTCTGAAATTCGTAGTGTAAGATCTTAGTCTTCGTGAGATCGATAACATGAAGTACTGCATCTACGCTATGCACTAGCAACAATAGTATTTTTTTGGGTGAAACTTGACACACTATCAAGCTTTCTGGCGCCATTGGAGGGGACTTGATTCATTACCTATGAACTTTTCTTTATTGATTTTAGTCTAGAACGCTTTTATTTTCAGTTTTTACTTCTTTTTCGTTTTTTTTTCAAGTTTTATGCAAAGGAGACCTTCTTTGGACGACCCCTCTACAATAAATCCTCCCATTGACATCATTGAACGTAACTTAAGGAGACAAAAGAGAGAAAGATTAACTGCTATGGAAAATCCGAACCAGAATCCTCCTCACGGACAACCACATTTTGGAGACAATCAAACCGTTCTCATTGAACAAGAAGACACAGCTGCTCGCCATGGACTAGCCGTCGCTCCTGCTGCCCTTCTTCCACCACATGCCAACTTATCTGCTGTTGTAGGACTTCAAGGAGTCCAAGAAATCCCACAAGAACCTCTTGGTGTTGCCCCCGTTCCACAAAACCAACTAGGAAGAGGAAACGCACCTGTTCGAGTGGATAACCCACAACTAAATTTCCATGTGGAACTTATTTGGATTACAATAAACTCCCATGATTACTTCAAGCCTTGATTAACCAACTTTTAACTCATAATAAGCCGCCTCAAGGACGAGCTCAACAGAATCAACCTCGCCATCCTCAAACTATTGGAGATTTCGATTCTTCTGATGCATTCTTCTTGGATAGGAATCCAATTCGTCCTTCTCGGCCTCAAAGGAATGATTTTTAGATTGAACCTCAGATCATAGCTTTGGTAAAGAAAAATCAGTTTCATGGACTGTCCAAAGAACATCCGCTCGACCATACCGACACATTTAAAGAGATATGTAGTACTACGCGTACAAATGGAGTTCCACCGGACTACCTTAAGTGTAAGCTCTTTACATTCTCACTAAATGATAAGGCTCTTAGATGAATGAAGTCGCTGCCACCACAATCCATCACTACTTGGGACGAATACAAAGGTGCATTTCTGAGCCAATTATACACTAAGCAGAGATCAAGCTCCATTCGAAGCAAAATTTCTAGTTTTCAGCAAGGACCTACAAAATATTTTTACAAAGCATTAGAAAGGTCCAAGGAGAACACATGGGACTGCTCAAACCATGTTTTCTCTGAAGGAAATCTATGGAACATCTTCTACTATGATATCGACCATAAGTACAAGCTTTCTTTAAACACGACCAGCAGTGGGAGCTTTATGACTAAATATGTGCCTACATACAAGCTTTTGATCGAGAACCTAGCTTCTAGTGAAGCCAATAGTGGTTCTATTTATGGTAAAAACGTGTGTGGTCAAACCATTTAACAGAAGCCACACAAATTTCAGAGCTAAAGACGATGATTTCTCAACTACTAAAAGATAGACGAGGAGTACATGCTGTCGAGACTATTGGAGACGCCAACAAGACTCCAAATATAGAGTATTTATAATATGGATTAGAGGACAACGAGAAAGAAGTGAACTAAATTGGTTGAAATTTCGGAAACAAGGGATACAACCAAGGATACCTACATAACTCAAATATGTCATACCAGAACAATAATGTAGAGGACCCTCAAGATCAATACTATCCGCTTCAAAAATCCCAATAAATAGCTTCCTATCAGCCTAAGCAAAAACCTTTTAACAAAGGAATGTACCAAGTGAAGAAACCATTCACTTATCCTCAAGCCTATGCATCGAATTTGCAAGAGAGAAAGCTTGAGACAATGCTGAAGTAAATCTCTCAGGAGATGAAACAAAACCACAAGGAGGTTAATGAGAGGCTAGAAGACGTCTACAATGAGCTTACAAGAAAGTACCAAGCCTTTGTCACTCATGTCCAGAAGCTTGAAGTTCAAATCACTCAAATGAGTGAAGCTGTCAAGAAACAGGAAAACCTGGCGAAATTCTTCTGCAAGGTCATCAACTTAAGGCAAGCTATGGAGGTCGTGTCTACTGCTAAGACACCTCTTTCAGATCTCAATTCTCAAGGGAGATCACCTCTAGATCGTTTACCAAACGAATCTAAGAGAGCATACAAGAAGAGACTCAAGACTATTCCTTTAGAGAAGATCGAATGCCCAGGATAGTTCATCATTCCTTTCTCAATAATAAAGTTAGGATTGATGATTGCTTATGCGATACTGGAGGTAATGTTAATATGATGTCACTAAACATGGCTCTGGAATTAGACCTCTCAAACTTCCGGCCATTTCGAATCTCCATCGAGTATGCTGATATGTCTACAGCCACACCGTATGGATTTTTGTCAATTTTTTTGCTTGAAGTAGGAGAATTTCTCATACCTACAGACTTTCAAGTCGTCTTTACTAAAGGAGGGAAGACAAATCCAATGATCGTTGGCTCCAAATGTTTAGCTACTGCTGGAGCAATCTTCGACTTCCCGAACAAAAGGATTTGCTTAGCAAGAGTGAACAAGCAAGTCTATTACCCTGCTATGAGCTTCAAATCCAGAAAAAATAAAGCTATTTTGGAGGACAAGAAGGTTAGTATAGACTTTGGAGATAGCCACAAGACACAGAAAGTCTCAAAGAAAGAAGCTACATCCATCGAAACGTCAATTCCTTTGAAATCAGTGAAAATTGATGCAAAGAGAGACTCTTGTGCCATCGAGGTACAAACTGACCCTTCGTTGGACGTGGATAAAGAAGAGGAAGATTTATACAATTTTCCAATGTCCTATGAAAAATTCAAGATCCAAATGCACCATAGGTCTTGATTTGAAGAACGATGAAATTTACAAGAAGAAGCTCGAAATCACTCTTAAGTTATTCCCGAAGGAAATTGTGCTCTACAAAGCTATTGGAGGCAAGATTAATGATCTTAAATCACCCTCTACACCACCAATGCTAGAGACTCAAGAAGCTAAAGGAACTACATTTCCTTTAGTGGAAACCGATCACACTTAAAAAGTGAAAGGAGTCGAGCTAAAGACTCAAAACAAGCGCTTTGTGGGAGGCAACGTACATGGTTTTAATTTTAATTTTTAATTTTTTAGAACTTATTTAGATGTCTAATAGTTAGTTTTTATTTTTTGGTAGGAATTTAGAAAATCAAGAAAATTACAAAAAAAGTTTTACTCAAGAACAAACCTGAAAGTTGCTGTGACTAGGTGAGGACTGCCAAAATATAGGAGTGTGCAACAATATTGCAGTCGACCGGTGTCAGGAGCAAAATGCCTCAAAATCAGTTTTTCCAATTTTGGCAAGAAATCATATCGAAATCGTCTAAGCCATCTCTTGGATCCTTCCAAACATTCATTCTACACCAGAGAAGGAATTTAAAGACCGTCAATAAAGCTAAATCCTCAGATCAAAAATTCTAGGAAGAAAGTGATGATATCATGAAGAACCAAGAAGAACAAGCTTTAGAAACGCCACCATTCGATCATACTAAAATACTGAGAGATATCCCGGAGAGCCTTAAACAATATCAAAAGAGGTAAACAAACTCCGAACTTAGATGCCCGAGAGTATACGACCTTGGAATTGTCAAAATCAAAAGTTGTCCGGAGAATCAAGTTTCTTAACAAAAGTAAACATAGAGATTTCTAGTATCCGCCAAGCAAATCAACTCAAACTATCGAAGATGCCCGAGCAAAGTGACTATTATGAACAAAATAGCCTGGTTAGAATTTCGATTTTTCAAATTTTAATTTTCGGCTAACATTACGTCTTTGTCGGCTAACCAATGAGCTTGGCTAAGATAAAAGTGACATTTTCATATAAGAATCATGTTCGCATACTAAAAATTCATCATGTAACCTTAAAGATTGGAGCAACAATGACCAGCTATCCAAAAGGAAGAACTTGATATCTCAGGTTTTAACCCTTAAATAACACTGCAAATGCACAACAAATCGCAACAGTATTTCAGAGACCGAATCCACAAAGATCAACATACACACTAGGATTCTCAATTTCAGATCAAGCTAGAAGACACAGAGAAAATTGTTGTTTGTTTGTTTTTTCGATTTTCAGTGTAAATAAAAGCAAATATTAAAAACGATGTAAAGTTCAATTGGTGGAAAGAATCAGACATCAGGGTAATTCGCAGGGAATCAGATCATGAACGAAGAAAATTTATCAGGGAATCAATTAAGCACCATTCTAGAACTCAAAACACATTTGTATAATTTTTCCACTGTCGTGGCTCCAATTACTATGTCTAACAACCTAAAAGACTAACTCTCGTTGAATTCAAGAAGTTAAACATGCATTAAGTGCAGGTTTTGATTTGTTCACAAAACACTTTCACATCAACTCTCATTGGCTAAGGAAACTTTGTTCACAAGGGTTATATTCAAGCAATAAAATTAACTCTCGTTGTATTCAATTATAACCTAAGATGATGAACTAGGTGATCAATCAAGTTCAAACACTAAGAACAATCCATGTGAAGAATTCTAAAGAAGATTCCCTATCACGCAGTCCTAAACATTCAATCTCATCAATTCCTTTGAAATCCCTAAAACCTAACAAGAAAACTACTCAGACATAATGGAAAGAACAAAAATCATAGATGAAATGAAAGACATAATGAAATGAAAAAGATAAAAAGGATTTAGAAAGCTTCTCCAAAACTCTATGGATGTAGAGTTTCTTCTCCCAAAGTAAAAACTCAAAAGTATGCGGAAAATAAAGTCTATTTACCTAATTTTCGTCCTAAAAATTAATATAGGGCTCCAGGGTATTTTCTGAAAATCTGGAAATTCTTGGGCAAAAAGGAAATTTCCGAAACTGGACAACATGTGATTACGAAAATGGTCATAACTTTAGATCGCACCGTTGGATTGTCATCAAACCACCTCCATATAAAAGCTAACTCCTGTGATTCTCTTGTGTCAAAATTTTAGCTTGATCCAACGGTGGAAACCTTTTCACATAAGGCCAAACGTCTGATCCATCAGCATAATTCTGCATCTTCATAAGTTTATTTTTGTCCAAATTGCTTCATTTCTCTCCAAAGCACCTTAAACCCTAAAAAAACACCAAAGAACACCAGAAGACTATAAATAGTCTCAAAAACTAACCACAAACACCATTAGAAGTTAGTAAAAACCAAGATATATCAATTCCCCCAGATTTGAACCTTTGATTGTCCTCAAGTAAAGACTAACAAAAACTCAGGCTAGTGGAAAAGTTTGAAAACGCGGGTATTCGAGAAACCTCAGCGAACCTTGCCTTGTAAAAACATTTCATCTGACCACATAAGTAAACAAAAGTATTAGACGTTCTCCCCTAGTTCCCCACAATAATTTCCCAAGTCTATTCATACTCTTAATCCCAAACCTGCAAACTCAGCGTCCCATCAGTCAACTCTTTAACATTTATTAAATATGGCATGGGTTTCTCATCAGAAACCAATATCAGGAAATGGCTTGGTATAAGGAGGGATGATTTTAGTCGTGGAGTTTAAGTGTTTAGGGCTCTCAGAAGTGTAGAACAAATGCAAATCATTATGCAAAATCGCAGGAGAGACGAATCTATTGATAACCTCAGTTCCTCTACTAATTAAGTATACTGATATAACCCCCAAACAACCAAAACAATACATGAAAATCGAGTTCCTGGAAAAGCTTAAAATACTGAGACAAACACATTTTCTGGCCACAAACATATGCAATTTTTCGGATTATATTTTTTTCTTTTTTCTTTTTTTTTTCATTTTTATTTTTTTTTCATTTTTTTCGTGCACATTTTGGGTAGGACCAGTTCTTTACAACGTAGATCTCAGTATAACATTAAAAACAGCCGGGAAAAATGAATCAACCACCATCTTATGCTACCATCACATAATTTTACTTTTAAAGTTAAGCATAAACCCAAAAGACATAATCAGATGTCTAACCCCCTATCATTCCACTAACCAATCCTAAGCAGCAGAGTACACTATGTCAATCCTATCCTCTCCATTGTTTTTGCACATGTGTGCACCAAGATGAAAAAATAAAAAAATGAAAGGATTTAGAAAGGAGGAAAGGTAAGGTCGTGGTACCAAACTAAAGATGAGTATGGCCATTCAGGAAGAAAGGGTGGTAAATAGGTGAAAATTTCCTGAATGTTGGTGGTTCAATCCCTGACAAAACGCTGATGAGAAAAATTAAGTTTAGTTAACTAATCCAAATAAATACAGTTAACGTCAGATCAAATTGAATCTACTGGCGGAGACTTTTAGGTAGGGAGTTTAGCCAAAGGGTTCACTAGGTTGATTGTACTAACAACCTCTGCAACAAAATGGTCATTTCAGAAACCACAAAAGAAAACAAGACAATTGGTTCAGCATTCATCATCGATTTTTGTCTTAATCTCCTACAAAATTTTGACTCAATAAAACAAAGAAAAACACAAAAAAGTTAGAACGCACCAAAAGAAAAAGAAAAATCAGTACCAGAAACACCCTCCCCCAGATTTACTTCACACCGTTCTAAGTGTGAGAATAATAACGAAAGAGAAATCATCAACCCTCAAAGAAATTCACACACATTCACCTAGTTCACGCTTCTAAACCATCAAGAACAACAATTATCATGAAATTGTAAGGTAAAATCAAATTTCTAAAAAATCTCTAATTCCTAAGTTCTCAAATCCTAAATCATCAAATTTCTTATCAAAATCTCATTTAAGTCTGTTTCTAATCATCATAGGCATGCATATCAACCATTAGAAAAAAGAAACAGAAGACAAAATCTAGTTCAGTTTGAGTCTCGCGAAAACCCAAATAGAAGACCTAATTTCCGTGCATAAACTAGAAGATAGAGATACTAACTCAGAAAACAGTTAGTACCAGGTGAAAGAGCTCGAAAAACTGATCAAGTTAGACACTTGAATCGCAAAAATCGGCTAAGTATTGAAGATTGTAGAAAATTTTGAAGAATAAAGAATAAGGATTGAAGGGGACAAAATTTTTGTGAAGATTTTTGGTTTTGATCTTTAAAATCAAGTTAACATGTTTTTCGGTTCAATTTGAATGAAAATATACCGAAAATAACCAAAAAACCAACTCTGGTTTGCGTGGGGAGGTTGATCGATCGATTATGCTAGTGGATCGATTGATCACCTTTTGCTGCTACGAATCGATCGATCTCGGCAAAAGTGATCGGTCGATCACTGTTTTTTTTTTCTCAAACCTTTAACACACGAAAACTAAAGCCAAAAATTAGTATTTTAGTGAAATAAAAAAAGAAAAGTTAAATAAGAAAAATAATCTTACCAGTGGGTTGCCTCCCACTAAGCGTTTTTTTAATGTCATTAACCCGACTTTTGGAGTTGGGTATTAGTCCCGATGAACATGGGAACTTGCTCCAAAACAAGTCCTTCTATCAAACATTTTGAGCTTCAGGACACTGCCCATGAGTCCCTTAACAGCTTCCATACCTTTCCTAAGGTGAGAATAGCTCGAACTTTTGCAAAAGGCTTTAACGTCCTTTACTTTGCACATTATACTCAATCATACCACCAGAACAACAATGAGGTATCAACATCAAGTTAGAATCTCCATTGATCCTTTTGCACTTCAGCTTTTCCTTAGATTTTGTAACATGATTCTGTGTTGTGATGCAAGAGTCTCTATCCAGGATTTCCTTGACCTTGCTCTTTGCGCTTAAATCTTCTTGAAAAACAGCTACATATACAAATCCATCAATCACACTAACACATGAGGCAAGATGTTTACTTTGTTCTGTGGGCACAA
>OVAN01009926.1:0-15600 GCA_900406275.1 Anastatica hierochuntica | reverse complement strand
ATCTATGATTTTGTGTTCTTCAATTATGTCTGAGTAGATCCATTGTTAGGTTTAGGGATTTCAAAGGAATTGATGAGATTGAGTGTTTAGGATTGCATGATAGGGAATCTCCTTCAGAATTCTTCACTTGGATTGTTCTTAGTGCATGAACTTGATTAGCTACCCTGTTCATGATCTTAGATTAATTGAATACAATGAGAGTTGATTTGATTGCATGAAAATAATCCTTGTGAGCAAAGTATCCTTAGCCAACGAGAGTTGATGTTAAGGTGCTTTGTGAACAAATCAAAATTTGAACTTAATGCATGTTTAACTTCTTGAATTCAACGAGAGTTAGTCTTTTAGGTTGTTAGACATAGTAATTGGAGCCACGAGAGTGGAAAAATTATACAATTGTGTTTTGAGTTCTAGAATGGTGGTTAATTGATTCTCTGATAATTTTCTGCATTCATGATCTGATTTCCTGCGAATTATCCTAATGTCTGACGCCTTCTTCCATTGATTTACATCGTTTTTAGCATTGCTTCTATTTACTTTTGCATTCAAAAACAACAAACAACATTTTCTGTGTCTTCTAGCTTGATCTGAAACTAAGAACCATAGTGTGTATCTTGGTCCTTATGGATTCGATCCCTGAAATACTACTGCGATTTGTTGTGCACTTGCAGTGTGATTTAATGGTAAAAACCTGAGATATCAACACTTTGGATGCGTAACATCAATTTATTGTATGACATCACCCTCGAACAATCTGCAAATATAGAATAGATTGAATATCATAAAACAATACATCTACGATGTTCGAAACTTACAACAACTTCAGAAATAGGCAATAAAACAACGAAGTTGCATAAATGGACTATGATTTCACGACTTCATGCAAACTGGATCGAATACAAATTGAGAACAATTGAATGCGTTCCAAAAATTTATTGTTCCTATCCAGCCAAGGCGAAAAATTCATGAAAAAAATCTATAATAAATGTACCTAACCAAACTATACATCAGAACTTCTTGACTGCGACCAAACACAAAACCGAAACGATCGAAAATCCCTTATGTCGATATGCATACTCTTCGCATTGAGTACACAACAATTGCATATCAGTATACAACCCAAACCAAGGCAAAAATCAAATAAAAAACAATAAATCAGAATATACACACAAAACTGTTATATTTACGGTTCATTACGAGTGACAACGTCGACCTTTTATTTATTGACTCCCCTCAACATAAACATAGACATACCGTTACCACATGAACCATAATTTTTGCGGAAATTTTTTAGTATATTGAGCTAGGTGAGCAAGCAAATAACAAACAAGTAAACACATGCACACGAACAGAGTTCTAAAACATCGATGTCTTTCGTATGAAGAAAATGAAACTCTAAGGACTTGATCGTGTGATTGTCGATGTAATGTTATGTGACTGATGGAGTGTTAGAGTGTTGGGACAATTGAGATATTCTAAGATTAGGGCACATGTATATTGCGGAACAAGTAACTATTGTTTTTAAAAATAACGACCTTACACATGTATCCGATTTAAAAATTAGTAAACACATAATTAATGATGTACGATATTACTTTACATCCTAAAATACGATATTTATAATATAAAACCAAACCATGCCCGTGCAAAGCACGTGCCAACAACTAATAAACTATTAGAACAAAGATCTCATATTAGAATACAATAATTCTTTGAACATATTCTTTCTCTCTATGAGATCTCTCTCTTCTCCAAGATATTCTTGATGTTCTTCACAATCTAGACTCCAAATCTCTCAAATTCTTACATCAGATCTCAACATCGAATGGGAAGTCAAATCCCCGGTATGCATTACTAACCAACAAAGATATCTCGGAGATTCCAAAATCACTGGCTGAAGCGTTACAACACAATAAGCTATCGTAGAAGAGTTGAATGCACAATACCAGAATGCTACATGGTCTTTACCACCACAACAAATGATATGAAAGTACTTGGCTCTAAATAATTTTTGTTTTGATAAAATGTGAAATATACCATAAGAAATAAGATTTACATCATTTGGAAGGGTTAGTGTTTAAGAGGCCCAAATTTTTTAAAAAAATCCTACTAAAACAAAAGGTAAGGAGAAGAATCCCAAGGAAAATAGTTATAGGCTAGCCAATCTGCGAGTAGAGTTGAGAAGTTCTTGCGCTTTATTCTTGCAAGGATAATGTCTCGAATGTTCCTATCCATTTGCTTGAGTAATTGTTCTGTTTTGATCTCCTCCCTGTGTGAAGACGGTTGTTCTTTTCCCTCCAAAGAGTGTATATCGTCGCTTGGGCAATTAAGCATCTCAATATCTTCTTCTTCGTATTTGAGCAACCAATCAACCAGCTGATAGGAGAATCCCAATCTACAAAAGTACAATATGGGAAACATAGTCTTTGCATTACCAATCCCCATATTTGTTGAGCATAGTCACAGTGAAAGAACAAATGCTTTATTGTCTCATCTCCCTGCTTACAGAAGCCACATTCTAGTGTCTTGTTAATCCCCCAGGCATGAAGTCTACAACGGACAGGGAGTCTATCACGATTCGCCACCCAAAAATTGAAAGCATGCTTGGAGACGTGTCCTTTGAACCATATGACTTTCGCCCACCTGACAGCTTCATGAAGACCAGGTTGGAGATGGTTCCATGTTTTTGATGTATTGAAGTTAGAACTTGGTCCATCATCTGTTTTTCAGAGGTAAGTGTCCTTCCCAAGAGATGGTTGTGGCATTGGAACATGTCACAATAAATTTTTATTGTGGATGACTTGATATATCGGAAGCTTGCCTTGTTTCCAAGGGATTTTAAAAACAAGAAGGGAATGGATTTGTTGAAACTTTCAATCTGGTGGTTCAAACATCACAATACGAACAATTTGGTCATTGCTACGACAAAGAATTGGAGTTTTAAGAAGACTTATTCACAGCCTCTCAGATTCTGAAAATCCTTTGCATGTGTGCCACTTGAAGAAAACTCTTTACGGACTAAAACAAGTACCACAATATGATTTAATCAAATTTAGTAACTTCTTAGTAAATTTTGACTTCGTGTGTAGTAAAACAGATCCATCATTCTTCGTTTATCATCATGGGGCAAGAAAACAGTGCTTCTTCTTATGTCGATGATACTCTTTTGACTGGAAATGATCCAGAACTCATTCATTCCATTTTTACACTCTTCATCTGCCGGTTCTTGGTGAAAAATATGGGTAACTTGCGTTATTTCCTTGGAATACAAGCTCATTTTCACTCACGGGGACTTTTCTTTTATTAAAGGAAATACACTGAAGAAATAAACCACCAAGCATGCATGGCAAATTGTGACCCCACGGCTAAACCACTTCCAATGTGCTTGGATCTTATATAAAGGTATAAAGCTATTTCCCAATCCAACATATTTTCGAAGCATTGTCGAGAAGTTATAATATCTAACTTTCTTCGTATATACAAAGACAATACCCTTGCAGTTACCGCATATAGCGATAGTGATTTTTCATGTTGAAAATATACTCTGCGATCCACTACTGGATTTTGTACTCTTTTGGGATCCAACCTCATATCAAGGTCTACGAAGGGCCAATCAACAATATCACGCTCTTCAAGAGAAGTCGAATATCGTGTCCTTGCAACCAATACCTCAAAAATGACATGGAGTGTATTTCTTCTTTATGATATGAAGGTTCCACAATCAGGACATGCACTTTTTTAGCTTGACAACCTCTCAGTTTTTCATCTAAGGGTTTAAGTTAGTCGATCCAATTGTTAGTCACACATTACCGTGGACGGCGTGTCAGCACTGACGACGCGGACGACAAGGACGGTGGCCATAATTGATAGACAAAGAAGACGGTGATGGTTTTGTCAAAGATCACGTCTCCGCCAACTCCACTCTTTTCCAATAAATAGATGACCATGGCAAGAATATGGAGATCATCCCAAAAATCAAACAAATAAGAAGTAGAAGAAACTTCTTAGTGAGAGAGAGAACGTAAGAGAGAAAGAGAGTAAAAAAATATTTTTTTTGAATTCTTCTTAAAAAATTAAGAGTAATTTCTTGAGTGAATTTGAGATCGGGCGTGAGTTGAGAGTGTTGTATATTTCTCAGGTTGATAATAAAAAGATCTGTAGCAGGTCCGGAGATGTAGGAAAAAATTGGCCGAACTCTGTTAACAAATTTTTTGTGCGTTTTTATCATTTCCGCAAAATTCTAAGTTACCATTAACACGGCGGTTATCTACCTAACAGTTGGTATCATAGCCAAGTTTCGGCAATCTCTGTAAATTTTTGTGGGGTTACTATTCACGTGAATAGTGAATTTTGTAAATAGTAAAATTTTGTCTGGAATTGCAGTTTCTCAACGGAGGTGTTTTAATACACGGCAGTTCCCAAATTATCAGAAATGATGGGAGGCGAAGATGGTTCGGCACACAATATTGAGAAATTTGACGATACATATTATGCATTTTGGAGAATGCAAATCGAAGATTATCTGTATGGAAAGAAACTTGATCAACCACTGAGCAAAAAACCTGAAAAGATGGATCAGGAAGAGTGGGATCTCCTTGACATACAAGTTCTGGGTGTTATAAAGTCAACACTGTCGAAAAACGTTGCCCACAACGTTGCGAAGGAGATGACCACGGAAGGGCTCATGAAAGTTCTCTCGGATATGTATGAGAAACCTTCGACAAATAATAAGGTGTTTCTCATGAAGAAACTCTTCCACTTGAAGATGGAAGAAGGTGGTGTTGTTGCAGCACATGTGAACAAGTCCAACACGGTCGTCAACCAATTGTCATCCGTTGAGATCTAGTTTGATGATGAAGTGCGAGCAGTAATTTTGCTTGCGTCTCTGCCAAATAGTTGGGAGCCAATGAGGGCAACGATCAGTAATTTTGTGGGTAATCAGAAGCTTAAATTCAATGATGTTCGAGATCATATCCTTGCTGAGGAAGTTTGAAGGATAGACTCTGGCGAGATATTAATGAGCTCTGCTTTCAACATGGAAAACAGAGGAAGAAACCAAGACAGAAAAAACCGAAATAAAGGCAGATCGAAGTCAAAGAGTGGAAGAGGGAATTTCAAGTCCAAGTAGTCAACTGATTGTTGGAATTGTGGGAAATCCGACCATATTAAGAAAAATTGTTGGGTTCCAACGAAAAAGGATTAAGACAACAAGGGAAGTGTGTCTAATACAATTACACATGAAAATGCTGATGCATTGTTAGTAAGTATTGATTCCCCGAGAAAAGGTGAAGCTCGTGATGTAGCTATAAACACCACCAAAGCATCGATATCCTATGTTGATATCCCAATCGATGCTTGGGTTCTCGACTCTAGAGCGTCATTCCACACCACACCACACCACAACATTATGGAGAATTATGTTACGGAAGATTATGAAAAGGTGTATCTTGCCGATGGTTTACCTTTGGAAATTTTTGGTATTGGAGATATCAATTTGAAGATACCAAACGGACGTGTGAGTAAGATCACAAAGGTTAAACATGTGTCAAAGTTGTTGAGAAATCTAATCTCAGTAGGACAACTTGATGATACGGGGCATAATGTCAACTTTGGTAGGGGAGCCTAGAGAGTAACCAAAGGTTCAATGGTGGTTGCTAGAGGTCATAAAAGATGCACTTTTTATATGACGATGAGCTATCAAGATACAATTACTGTTGTTGAGAATGCCAAACAAACCAGGTTGTGGCATTGTAGATTGGGACACATGAGTGAGAAAGGGATGAAACTCATGATGGAAAATGGCGTGCTTCAAGATCTAAAGACGGTAGATCATCAGATATGTGAAAGTTTCATCTTTGGGAAGCAAAAATAGGTTAGTTTCACAAAAGGCAGTAGAGAGCTGAAATCTGACAAGTTAGAGCTGATGTACACTGATGTGTGGGGACCCACTCCAATCGCATCGTTGGGAGGTTCGTACTACTATGTGACCTTTATTGATGACTCCACACGAAAGGTGTGGGTCTACTTCATGAAGAATAAGCATGAAGTGTTCTCGGTTTTCAAGAGATGGAAAGTCATGGTTGAGATTGAGACGAATCTCAAATTGAAGTGTCTAAGGTCTGATAATGTAGGAGAGTATGTTAGCGATGGATTCAAAAGATATTGCTCTGATAATGGGATCAAAATGGTAAAGACTATTCCTGGAACGCTTCAACAGAATGGAATAGCTAAAAGGATGAACATAACCTTTAATGAGCGTACGAGAAGCATGAAACTATATCGTGGGTTACCTAAGACTTTCTGGGCAGAAGCAATCAACACTGCAACCTTCTTGATAAACAGACGACCGTCAATACCATTGGAATTCAAGATCCCTGAAGAAGTGTGGAGCGACAAGAAAGTAGATCTTTCTTTCCTAAAAGCGTTTGGTTGTGTAGCTTATGTTCATGTTGATGATGATGCAAGAAGTAAGCTTCTTGCAAAACTGAAGAAGTGTTATTTCATTGGTTATGGTAACACGAAGTTTGGTTATCAATTTTGGGATGACAAGAATCGGAAGATCATCCGCAACAAGAATGTTATTCAATGAAGAAGCGTTGTACAAGGATAAGCTAACTATAAGCTCAGAAAAGAAGGAGTCTAGAGCTGTTGATTTGGGGGAAATCTTAGCACCAGAGTTGTAACAGGATAACGCAACAACAGAAGAACGAATTTCTCAAGAAGAAAATGGGGAGGCAAGTGAGAGTGATGATTCAGTAGTGATCCCACATACGTCGATTATAAAGTTACGATGGTCAACCAGAATCATCAAGAATTCTAAAAGATTTTCTTTGTCGATCAACTATATTTTGCTTATAGATAAAGGCAAGCCTGAGTCTTACGAAGAGTTTATGAAAGTTGATGAGTCAATCAAGTGGAAGCTTGCAATGAACGATGAGATGAACTCATTAATGTCCAATCACACATGTGAGTTAGCAGAGTTTTTTAAAGAGAAAAAGGCGTTGCATAACAAATAGGTCTACTGGATAAAAGATGAACATGATGGGAACAAGCGTTACAAAGCCAGGCTTGTTGTGGAGGGATTCCACCAAAATGAGGGCATTGACTACACATAAATCTTCTCCCCCGTAATCAAGCTGGTAACCATAAAGACTGTTCTTGGGCTGGTAGCAAAGAAAGATTTACATATTTAGCAGATGGATTGAAAAACGGCATTTTTCATGGTGATTTAGATGAAGAAATCTATATGAGGCAACCTGAAGGCTTTGAGGTCAAAGGGAAAGAAAATTTGGTATGCAAGCTCAAAAGAAGTTTGTATGGTTTAAAAAAAGCTCAAAGACAGTGGTATAAAGATTTGATAGCTTTATGAAAAATGTTGGCTTTTTGAGGTGTGAAGCTGACCACCCTTGTTACTTCAAGAGGCTTGGAGAGTCCTACTTGATATTGCTCCTGTATGTGGTTGACATGCTAATAGTGGGAGCAGAGTTGCATGAGATCAATAGTCTGAAGAAAAAACTCTCAGAATAGTTTGCGATGAAAGACTTGGGAGAAGCGAGACAAATTCTCATGATGAGAATTAGTAGAAGCAAGGAGGGTCTTAAGTTAACGCAAGAGGAGTATGTGAAGAAAGTCCTCAAGAGGTTTAACATGGATGATGCAAAGCCAGTTAATACTCCCCTGGAAAGTCATTTTCGATTATCCAGAGATCAGTCTCCAAAGATTGAAGACGAGATGGCATATATGGATAAAATTCCATATGCTTCTGTTATTGGCAGCCTGATGTATACGATGGTATGTACAAGACCAGACATTGCACATGCAGTGGGAGTCGTTAGGAGGTTTATGAGTAATCCATGCAAGGAACATTGGGAAGCTGCTAAGTGGATTCTCAGGTATCTAAAAGGGAATCCAAGTTCGACTCTATGTTTCAAGAAGTCTGAGATGGGATTGCAGGGATATGTTGATGCTGACAATCGAGGCGACATTGACAGTAGGAAGAGCACATTCGGGTATGTCTACACTTTCGGTGGTACTGCAATTTGTTGGGTTTCAAAGTTGCAAAAAATAGTAGCTCTATCAAGCTGTGAAGCGGAGTATGTTGTGGTGACAGAGGGAACAAAGAAAATGATGTGGTTACAGTCATTTCTACAAGAGCTAAGCCATAACCAAGAGAAAAGTGTGTTGTACTGTGATTGTAAAAGTGCCATCGATTTGGCAAAGAATCCAGTTTACCATGTTCGAACGAAGCACATACAACTTCGGTATCACTTCATCAAATCAACTTTAGGAGATGGAGTGTTGGTGCTTGTGAAGATCCTGAGAAGTAAGAATCCGGTAGATATGCTAATTAACAAAGGTCGTGCCGTGTGAGAAGATGAGGTTATGTGTAAGCTCAATTGGTTTGTTATAGTAACATACCTGAAAGATCTGCTGCATTGATCAAGGTGTGAAGACAGATTGAAATCAATCTTCAAGTGAGAGATTGTTAGTCACACATCACCGTGGACGATGTGTCGGCACTGACGGCACGAACGACACAGACGGTGGTCGTAATTGATAGTCAAAGAAGACGGCGATGGTTTTGTCAAAGATCACGTCTCCACCAACTCCACTCTTTTCCTATAAATAGATGACCATGGTAAGAAGATGGAGATCATCCCAAAAATCAGACAAAGAAGAAGAAGAAGAAACTTCTTAGTGATGATGTTGACAACAAAAAAAAAGAAACTTCTTAGTGAGACAAAGATAGTAAGAGAGAAAGAGAGTAAAAGAAAATTTATTTTTTTATTTCCCAGTAAGAAATTAAAAGTAATTTTTTGAGTGTATTTGAGATCAGTGTGAGGTGAAAGTGTTGTAAATTTTTCAGGTTAATAATAAAATGATATGTAGCAGGTCCAAATACGTAAGAAAAACTGGCCGAACTTCGTTAACAAATTTTGTGTGCGTTTTTATCATTTTCGCAAAACTCCGAGTTACCGTTAATACGACGATAATCTCCCTAACACATAGCACTTGACTATTAGTGCATCCAAGAACAAATTGTTATCGGAACCGTCGAAGTTCAACACATCTCAGCAACATAACAACTCATAGAAATCTTCACCAAATCATTGACTCGTCGACCATTCGCTAATATGCGCATCAAACTTGGTGTAGGGCCACACCCACCACGAGTTTGAGAGGGAATGAAATGTAAAGCATAAAATAGAGGAAACATAGATAGGTGTAGTGTAGCAGAACAAGAAGAAGACAAGTCACGAAGGGAGATTTGGACTGAATGAAGAAACACAAAAGTTCAAACCCAAGCTAACTCCTCAACGTTCACCTACAACAATACAAGAAAAAGGATTTAGCAGGAAGTGACAAAGACAGCTTGAAAATCAGTCCAAGGTTGTACTAGATAGCCAAGTTGATACTCTCTCATCATTAGCTATTGACTAGATCCTGATACTTGCCGTCTTATCTATCATAAGGAAATTTGATTCTAGATTTTTTCTATCTTGTATAAAACGTAGGCTCAGAGTCATCTTTGGATAATAACAAAAGATTAGTAAAGTTTCAATAAAACCTCTCTAGTCTCCTCTATTCATATCAGTCTCTTCCTGTCTTCGAAGGAGCACAATCGAAGAAACAATAATGAACGAGAATGAAGATTTCATGTCGGTACCATTCATTGCTCAAAACAGTGATAATGAAGAAGCGACGACTGATGATTATGAGTACAATAATGATTCACAAAAGAATACCTCTTTCTCTAAGACTTGTTTTCATTGCATTAACGCTTTATCAGGTTATTCGTTTGTCCTTAAATTTTGATTCATTTCTCCTTGTTCAAGACTTCCTTTATTATCTCTAAGCTCCATAACGTACGGTGAATCCAACTCTTAGCTTATATGCATGGACACATTTTCCAAATTTTCTCATTGTAGTCAGATGTCTAGGTTTTTAATCACTTCTTTTTTCCCGGTTTTTTTAAATTTTTTTCTCCCATTAATACCAGTGTAGTCCTTAGATGTATGGTGGCCTAAGACGAGTTTTAAAATATTTTTTACAAAAATTATCACAATATTCTAGAGTTTAAACGTTTAACATCAAAAGAGATCTTTATTACTCAAGGAAAATAGCTTAAAACTTTAAGTCTCAAAACAATGAAATCTCTCCTTTAACCTAGTCTAAAAACTTTGATACTTATATCATAAAGCCAAAGCCAAATCCGACTACAACTAGGAAAACTATATTCTATAAATAACTACTAAATAACATTAAACCAATTCCATAACTCGGTTGGTTTATTCCTACACCATTTCTCGGTTTAGTAATCTCGATTTACTTGCTGCTCAAGTAAATGTCTTTGGCTTGTCTATCTTCAAGCTTAAGCCAACATTCTCCCTTCTAAGCTTGAAGTCTTCTTCCTTCAAGTCTTTTAACCCAACGAGATCTCTCATCTCCTTAAATTTGATTCTCCCAAGCGGCTTTGTAAGTATATCAGCTAGTTGTTTCGATCCTGGAATGTGTTCCACTTCGATTCTCCCATTTTCAACACATTCCTGAATAAAGTGAAATCTTTTATGTATGTGTTTGTTTCTGCCATGAAACACCGGATTTTTGGTTAGAGCAATAGCCGATTTATTGTCTATTCTTATCACCACTTTCTCACTCGATGACTCTGTGACTTCACTGAGTAAATCCTGAAGCAAAATAGTTTGTCTTGCTGCTTCTGTTCTAGCCATAAACTTTGCTTAACATGATGATAAAGAAACAATCTCCTGCTTCTGAGAACACCAGCTAATAGGACTATCTCCTAAGTAAAAGATATGTCCAGTTGTGCTTCTTCCGTCATCTGGATCTATATTATGGTTACTGTCACTGTAACCAATCAGTTTGGTATCGATGGAAGCTGATCTCTTGAACACCAAACCCAAAGAAGTCGTGCCCTTTAGATACCTAAGACAGTGTTTCATGGCTGCTCCATGTGATTCCTTCGGATCCGGCATATACCTGCTAAGCACTCCCACACAATAAGACAAATCTGGTCGAGTGTGAAGTAGGTATCGCAAGCATCCTATGACACGTCTGTACTTAGTCGCATCTATGCTTTGCTCCTCGACGGCCTTAGACAACTTTAACCCCATATCCATTGGCGTATGCGTCAAGTTACCCTCCAGCATTCCAGATTCCTCCAATATCTTCATCGCATATCGTCTTTGGCTCAGCGAAATTCCTTTATCAGTATGTCCCACTTCCATACCAAGATAATAGGTTAACCTTCCTAGATCACTCATCTCGAATTTAGACTCCATCTCCTTCTTGAACTCGTTTATGACCTTTAAGTTTGTTCCCGCAACAAACAAATCAGCTACATACACAGCCACTAAGAGCACATCTTGTTCCACTCTTTTGCGATAAACCGATGGCTCCTTTTAACATCTTTTGAACTCAAACTCCTTCAGAATTTGATTCAATTTGTCATTACACACTCTTGGAGCTTGTCTTAGGCCATACAACGCTTTATTCAATTTATACACCTTACTCTCGCTACCCTTTACTTCAAAGCCTTCTGGTTGACTCACATAGACCGTTTCCTTTAGATCACCATGGAGAAACGCTGTTTTAATATCCATGTGGTGAATTTCTCATCCACTTGATGCTGCAAGATTAATTAGCAAGCGTATCATTTCTATTCGCGCTACTGGAGCAAACACTTCTGCGAAGTCAATTCCGTACTTTTGTACATATCCTTTCGCGACCAACCGTGCCTTGTATTTGTTTATACTTCCATCAGAATTTCCTTTTAGCTTAAAAATCCATTTTAAGCCGATTGGTTTCACACCTGGTGGTAAATCCACGAGATTCCACGTTGAATTCTTCACTATCGAACCGATCTCATCCTCCGCGGCTAAGGTCCATTGTCGCGATTCTTTATCTTCATATATATCCTTTGGTTCATCGTCAAGACTTAGCAACAACTTTTCTCCTTCTTCATCTGCAATGAGTACGTAATCGTCAAACCTCTTTGGTTTTGTTTTCGGTCTCTGTGAGCGTCTCATCACCGGTATACTTTCATCATCTTCCTCCTCATGAGAGTTTTGCTCTTCGCTGGTTTCATGATCACTTTCGCCATCACCATGGCCTTGAGAGTACCCATCTTCGCCATGATCTCTAGTACTCAAGCTTGTATGCCTTTCCTCTATTCTCGAAACAGAACAGTCGTGCTCTGTTTCACGGTTTCGCGGCGACGATGATTCTCCAGGATTGTCGCGGTTTAATGCTTCTTCATCACGTGTTCTCAGTATTCCGCGATTGCCAAAGCCTTCAAACGAGATGGTAAAGTCTCCAGTATCGGGTCTGCTTTCCGCGTCATGTGCCCAATTCCAGCTACGTGTTTCGTCAAACACCACATCTCGGTTCACAACTATCTTCTGCGTCTGTGGGTCGAGCAGCCTGTACGCTTTGGACCCTGGCTCGGTTCCTAAGTGTACTAGCTTCCTAGCTCTGTCATCGAGTTTCCTTAGGTGCGATGAGTCAACCTTGGCAAATCCGATAAAACCAAACACGCGAATATGGCCAATGCTCGGTTTTCTCCCTTTATATAGCTCATAGGGAATTTTGTCCGTAAGAGATCTTGTAGCAATTCTATTGAGAAGGTAAGTCGAATGTCTGATCGCTTCTCCCCATAGGTAATTAGGCATGTTCATATGTTTCAAGATACTTCGAGTCATCTCCATCAATGTTCTGTTCCTTCTCTCTACTACTCTGTTCTGTTGTGGTGTATAGGGAGTTGTTAAGTGTCGATTAACTCCTGCATTTTCACAGAACACATTGAATTCTTGAGACAAAAATTCTCCGCCTTTATCAGTTATGAAGGTCTTGATCTTTTCACCAGTTTCTTGTTCCACAAGCGATTTAAACCTCTTGAATTTATCAAAAGTCTCACCTTTCTCTTTCAAGAGGATTGACCACATATATCTTGAACAATCATCTATGAGAACAAAGATATATCGATTTCCAGCTTTTGTTCGTGGAGCAATAGGTCCACATAGGTCTCCATGAACAAGTTCTAGTGTTTTTGAGGCTCTAAAATGGCTAGCTTGCGGAAAGATCTTCCTTACTTGTTTTCCAAGTAGACACGAGTCACACACCTGTTTTTCGACTTCAATGAGAGGGAGACCTTCTACAAGTTTTCGTTGTGCCATTGATCTAATCGTCTCGACATTCACATGTCCAAGTCGTGAGTGCAATCTCTTTGTATCATTCAAGATCGACGACATCATGCATCATGTTTCATTGCGGCTCAGTATCACCTTGTATAGGCGGTTCAACGAGCGAGTGGTATGGATCAGCAGCTTCCCCTTGTCATCATGTACGGTTAACATGTTTCCACACATTTTCACATCACATCCAGCCTCCGTGGCTTGGCCTAAACTTATGATGTTACATTTCAAATCTAGAATAAAGTACACATCTCTTACTTTTCTCACTTCTCCCTTTTGGTCAATGATCTCTATTTCTCCTTTACCTTTTATGTCAATTCTTGAGTCATCTCTGAATCGTACTTTTCTAGTGATAGTGTCGTCTATTCTTGAGAAATATTGACGATTTCCCGTCATGTGATTACTAGCACCATTATCAAGGTACCAGACATGATTTTCTGTAGAGCTTTGATTGTACTTGCTTGGTATGACTTTCTCTTCATTTAAATAGACTACTTCATGCATCATACGTTCATCTGCATTTTATGTATCTTTCTCGCCATTTTCTTGTGTTTCTTGCAGCTTTAATAACCTATCTGGACACTTGGAGGCATAGTGGCCAAACTTATCATATCGGAAACACTCTACTTCAGATAAATCCTTGGCTATGTCGTGACCTCTCCCCCATGATCTTCCTCCTCTTCCACGTCCTCTAAACCCTCCTCTAAAGCCGCCGTTATAATTGTAGTCATGTGAGTTTGTTTGCACGGTTTGAGGCGTAGAGTTAGTGTTAGAGTACATCAACTTCGTTTGATCATTGGGTTCATCTTCATCCTCTACAATACGTTCCTCGTATGCTTTTAGACGGCCCACTATGTCATCAAAGCTTGTGTTCTTAAGATCAAGCACTTGTTCGAGAGATGCAACCATGTGTATATACTTCTTTCGTGGGAGACACTTAAGAAACTTTTTAACCACTTTAGCTTCCTCTACTTCCTCTCCCAAGGCCGACGCCTTTGACGTAATTTCAGATAGTCTCCCAACAAATTCTTCGATCTTTTCTGTGTCCTTCATCTTGAGACGATCAAACTCAGCCATAAGAGTTTGTAAACGAGCCTCCTTGACTCGTTCGACTCCAACATTCCTGGTTTTAATTGCATCCCATATCTTCTTAGCCGAGTTCATCTCTCTAACTTGCAACACTAGACTTTCAGGAATTGATTGAAGTATCAATGCTATTGCCAAATCGTTCTCGTCTCCTTCTTCTTTCTCTATTTTAATCACATCCCAGACTTTATTAACTCGAAGCAAATTCTTCATCCGTATCGCCTATACGGTGTAGTTGCTTTGTAGTAAGCATGGGACATCTTATCGAAGAGGTGCCTCCCTCCATGGGCTTCTGAGATGCCACATAAGTTGTTGATGTTCCCGCATGAGGGGTGATATCACCCATGTCGTGTGTCTGTTTCTCTTGCTCCTTCGAAACACGGCTCGATCACACGAAGAAGAAAAACAGAGGTTGTGTTGCTCTGTTTTCGCAGCACGTTTGGTAAGGAGTAAAAAGATATCTCGGGTTTGAAGATCACAGCTTTGATCTTCTACACGTCGAGATATGAGGTTTTGATCCTTTGACAAACACGGTTCTTTTCTAGAATTAAGCTCTGATACCAATTCTAGACTTTAAACGTTTAACACCAAAAGAGATCTTTATTACTCAAGAAAAATAACTCAAAACCTTAAGTCTCAAAACAATGAAATCTCTCTCTTAACCTAGTCTAAAAACTTTGATACTTATATCATAAAGCCAAAGCCAAATCCTACTACAACTAGGAAAACTATATTCTAGAGATAACTACCAAATAACATTAAACCAATTCCATAACTCGGTTGGTTTATTCCTAAATCATTTCTCGGTTTAGTAATCTCGATTTTCTTGCTGCTCAAGTAAATGTCTTTGGCTTGTCTATCTTCAAGCTTACGCCAATAAATATTAAATCAAAATAAAGTATTTGTAACAAAGTTTTGATGATAAAAGAATGGAAAATTTGGTCTAATATTCATGAAAGCCACATTATTTAGATCAATGGCCTTCTTTTTTTTTTCCTTCTTTTTGTGCACAGATCAATGGCCTTCTAAGAGCATCTCCAAAAGAGTCTCTAAAACTTCAAATATGAAGTTTATCGCACTCCAAAAGGAAACTCCAAAACTTCAAATTTGAAGTTTTGAGTAGTGAAACTTCATTTTTGAAGTTTCACTTTTCAAAACTTCAAATTTGAAGTTTTAGGTTTTTATTTGCATAATAGTCCCTACAATTGTATATCACATAAATTATTTTTATTAACTTTTTGTTTATCTTTTTTGTTTTCTATAAATTTTATTATCTCATTCGCATTTCACATTTATTCTTATATAT
>OVAN01009925.1:0-10372 GCA_900406275.1 Anastatica hierochuntica | reverse complement strand
GCATTTCATCGAACACTTTCTAGGCGTCTTTGAGCAAGCAATGAACTTTGAAGAACTAAACTAGATCTAGTAGGAGTCTATGCCAAGATCTAGTATAATACCCATTACAATCTTACATCTAACCTTAAACTACCATATCTCAAGATCTAATGTTCTCTACTCACTAAGACCCATGGAAATCCAAGAAGTGTCACAAGCTTCTTGAGAATCCATGCTTGAAGTGAGAAGAAAGTGAGAAGAGATGAGAAGAGAAGAGATGAGATGATTGAAACAAAAGAAACACAAGAAGATCAAGAAAAATCTCAACTTTGTGAGAAAGGAAGAATCTTGGGAAAAGAGAGAAAAGAGATGAAGAACAAAGAAGAACAAGAGATTAAAGAGAAGATAAACACAAGAACGATTTAAGCAGAAAAGTGTTTATAAATCTTTAAATCATTTAGAAACACAAGAAGAACACACAAAACACACAAAAAACACAAGCTTAGGTAGCACAAATGTTCTTGGAGGCTTAGAGGATGTATTTATACTAAAAGGGAAGAGAGAAAACCCTAAAAAGGGCATTTTTGGACAAAGGTAGCCAGCCATCGACATCCAAGGTCGATGGAAGCATGCACAAGGTCGATGGGAGTTTCCTTTTAGCAGCAAGGGTATTGTTTGCTGGAAATGTAGGCAGCCATCGACCTGGAGGTCGATGGGAGCTTCCCTTTACAACTTCTTCTTCTTGTTCTTTTAATTGTCGTCAAAATGGCGTATTATTTTCATATAGTCTCTTCTCCACTTCCACTTGGCTCTTGATTCTCTTTGTTTCTTCACCATTTAAGCATCAAGAATCCATCATCCCAAGCTCTCAAGTTGCTCATCCAAAGGCTGCACTTACAAATGCAAAAGAATGCAATGCAAAGACGAAATCCTAAACTAGACTCAACTTAGATAATTTATGAATTCTAACACCTAAATGCATTATATACAACCTAAACTCAACTAAAACACATACTAAATGATGTTAAATATGCGTTAAATTATGTACACATCAATGGGCTTCGTTATGCTTAACTATGATCAACACTAACATTAAAGTTATGTTTTAAACCCATTTTACCATCCTTCTTAGCTCAAGTGGCTACTCTTATTTTAAGAGTTGTGACCTCGCCCTTGAAAACCCTTAGACTTTCCTTTCAAACCCTTTATTGAATTGATTGTGAGACCTCTTTTAGAAAGTGCTCACGCGGGAAAAATCCTGAATAAACTGAAGTTGAACTACAAAGAGGATACTTCCTTAGAGTTAGCCTCATTTTAAGGTTAACTAGATTTTTAAGAGGGGAAACTCTTTAGGGTTTTCAGGTTGGTTAAGTCTTAAAGATGGATAAGTGTTAAACTTTGGCAACTAGATGTTCTTTAGTGTGTATATGATCCTAGTTTGTGTATGTGAATAAAAGAAAAAAAGAGGGGGAAAGTAATAATCGAAAAAAGAGAACGAAAAGAAGTGAAAAGAAAGACACTAGAGATTAGAAGAAAGCACAAGCTCTAACATTAGAAATTAAAAGAAAAAATTTACAGTGTCCACTCTTGTTTAATAAGAAAAAGGAAAAAAATAAAAAAGTGATTAGAATAGTGGCTCTAAGCATCTAAAAAAGGTTAGTGGCTAAGAGGTATAGAGCTCTAAGAATCTCCAAGTGTCACCAAAAAGAAAAGAAAGAGTATGTTCGAGGAATAAAAAGTTTATTGTTTTTAGAACTAAGAGGGAAAACACCTTAAGGTTGTGTCTAGATTTTTAGGAAGCGTTGGGTGGGAACAATTAGAGGAAGTATTAGCTTTGTAAGCATAGATGTTTTGGTTACCACTTTGCTTTTGCCTATTTTCTTGAACTACCTGTTGTGAGAAACCACCAAAAATTGAGTGAACCATTCATTCAAGTCTCTTTCTAAAGCACCAAACCGATCGGATGAGATACATTGTCCATAAGTAAAGAACTCACATATATGCTTAATTGAATGTAAAAGGGAATTGACGATAGAATTGTTTATGAATGATTACCTTAGATTCTAAGAGTTGGTTTTGTGATGATCATGGCGAAGTACATAGATTCTTAAATGATCTTTGCACCATTATACTTCTCTTTAGGACATTGAGAATAAGTCATTTCTTTCTATTGTGGCTTTGAGTTCCCATTTTTAAACTTCTCTTCTGGGGATGTCCATGTTTGTTTGCTCGAGGAAAAGTCTGGGAGAGTTGATGTGTTCATAATTTAACGTATATTTATCATCATTTAGTGTGTGTGTTTTAGCTACATTTAGTATGTAAATAATGCATATTGGTGTTAATATTCACTTAGGTTATGAATAGAGTATAGAGCTAGAATTTGTTGCATTTGCATAGATTTTGTAGAGAATGGATCTTGATAATTCAAAAAGGAGCAATGAAGTTTAGATGTTGATTTCAATATTTCTAAAGATAAGCAAAGAAGAGAAGAATCATTTGGAATCAACATATGGTTGACCTTGCAAAGATGAAATATATGCAAATAATACGGCACTCTGACGACAATTGAAAATGCAAAAAGAAGAAGCTGTCATTGAAGCGAACTATCGACCAACCAGGCCGATAGTATGCAACATGAGGTCGATAACATAAAAGATCCGACCCATTTGGCATCTAGGGCAACCCTTCTCTTACCCATTCCTTATAAATACCCTCTCTAAGCCTATAAAAACACTTTATACTACCTAAGCTTATTTTCAATAGATTTTAGAATGTTCTTAGTATTTTAAGAAGCTTTTAGATTCAAAACATGTTTGTAATAACTTTTTTTTGCATCTCTTTCAATTTTTTATGCGTTTTTCTATCTTTGAATCTTGTTCTACCTTGTTCATCATCTAGTTTCTTATCTTTCGAATTTTCTTCCTTTCTTACAAAGATTGGATTTTTATTGCGTTTTGTTGAGTTTATTTGCTTTCAATCATCTTTTCTCAACTTATTTCACCTTCTTCTCACGTCAAGTAACAATTTTCAAGAAGCTAGTGACACTTCTTGGATTTTCATGGGTCTTAGTTAGTAGAACGCATTGGATCTTAGATTGGTAGATTAGGGAGTGGTTAGGTGGTTAGCTAATAGTCTCTAGGGATAGATGGAACTTAGATCTCTATGGTTTAGGTGTTCTTAATGCTAGATCTAGGATAAAAACTAGATCTTGACATGTATGTATTCCACGCCCGAGAGGTGTTCGATCAAATTCCTAGGAGAGCCGAAAGCATGCTAAACTTAGCTCAACCAGTGAGAGTTGATTACTAGAGAGTTTAGTAACTAAATGGAATGGTAATGAATGATTTCTAGCTAAATTATTGCAATAAGCGAGAGTTGAGCAAAATATAATAGCTTGTAAATGTAACTTTTAGCCATGAGAATGGTATTAGTTTGAGCATTGATTCCATAGTTGTGAGACTTTTTATTTTGACTGTCTTCTTTTTTTAGTTAGCTACTTGATTAGCCCTTCTAAAAAGCCAAATTCAAGATCCACTTCTCCATCATTTCAAGTCTTGTTTAATTTGTTTAGGTTTTTTGCATCTAGTTTGTAATTAGTAGTAGCCATTTCTCCTTTTAGTTGCTTAGTTCAGGTGATATTGTGCATTTCTATTATTTGAAACTCTAGTTCTTGTGGATTTGACCCTTACGTACTACAATCGACATAGTCGTGCACTTGCGGCTTAATGAGGATTGGTAGTTGATTAAGATTTATAAATTTAAAACTTAACGTTGATTTAATCACTAAAAAAATCGAATGCTCATTAACCTCACCATCATCTAGAGTCTTGTTTAGTTAGTTTAGATGGTTTCTCATCTAGTTTAGTAGATATTAACCATCACCTCTCATATACTTAATTAGCTTAGGAAATTTTGTGCAGTCCTACTGTTTAATCTCTAGCTCCTTTGGTTTCGACCCTTAAGTGGTACAATCTTCAAAGTCATGCACTTTAGGTTATGATGACTGTTAGTTGATTAAAGTTTCTAAATGTTGAACTTGGAACTTATTTAATCGACTTGTAATTAGAGCTCATCACACATCGATACATACTTTGAGGAATGTGTGGAAGTTTTCATGGATGACTTCTCCGTCTATGAAGGCTTTTAGGGGGTTGTCTTGCTAATTTGTGTAGGGTTCTAAAGAGATGCGAAGAAACCAATCTCATACTCAATTGCGAAAAGTACCACTAAATGGTGCAAGCCGAGATAGTCCTTGGGCACAAGATCTCTGAGAAGATAATTGAGGTTGATAAGGCAGAGATCAAAGTAATGACTCATGTGGAGCCTCCTTCAACAATTGAGGGGATATGAAGCTTCCTGGGACATGCATGTTTCTACTAGAGGCTAATTAAAGACTTCTCAGAAATAGCAAAAACATAGACAAGACTTCTTCGCAAGGAAGTAAATTATAATTACAACAAAAAATGCATGAAAGCATTTAAGATGGTATTGGGATAAAGCAAGAACTCATCACAGTTCAAATTGTTCAAGCTCTGAAGAGGGAATTGTAGTTTGAGATAATGTGTGATGCTAATGACATCGTGGATGGAGCACTATTGGGTCAGAGAAAGCACATAAGCTACATGTGATTTATTACGCGAGCAAAACCTTTGTTGAAATGAAAAACAAATACGTCACAACAGAGAAGGACCTCCTTTCTATAGTATTTGCTTTTGTGAAGTTTTGGTCATATATAGTTAGATCTGAAGTGATTATCTACATGGACCATGCCACCTTGAGACACCTACAAGAAAAAAAGATGTCAAACCAAGATTGTTGAAATGGATGTTATTGTTGCAAGAATTGTACCTAAAGATAAAAGATAAATAAAAATGGATCAAAAAGAGTGTGGCAAATAATTTATCAAAAATTAAAGTAGAGGAATGTTTGCTAATTGATGATTCCCTACCCAAAGAGAAAATGAACTCGGTATAGAAATTGTTTATGATAGAAGAGAAACTTGAGGTTGCGATGAAACTTATGTGAATGTGATTTCAGCTCTCTCTCTCTCTCTCTCATGGTATGTCGACTTTGTGAACTACTTGGTTAGTGGAAGGAGCCTTCAGATATGAGAACCTATGGAAAGAAGAAGTTCTTCAAGGACCTTCAATCCTACTATTGAGATGAGTCATAATCTCTATAAGCAATGCAAGGAAAATATCTTTAGGAAGTGTGTTATGGAAGAAAAGGAAAAGGAAATAGTTACACAATGTCGTAAAGCTAACTAAGGTGGTAACTTTGTCCCTTTCAAGATGATGCAAAAAGAGTTACAATCCGCTTTTTTAAGGTTGCAATATTCAAGTAAGCACATGATGTTGTTTCAAAATGTGATGCTTGTCAAATAAAGGGAAACATAACAATGAGGAATGAGATGTCTTTACTCCCAATACTTGAAGTGGAAATTTTTGATGTATTAGTCATCGACATTATGAGACGATTCCCTTCCTCATATGGCAACAAATATATCTTAGTTGTGATTGATCCAAGTGGGTAGAAGCAATTTCAATCCAACAAAAGATGCTGAAGTTGTGATTAATTTGTTCAGGATATTATTTTTCCAACATTTGGGATATTAATAGTGGTGATAAATGATGGAGGAAAACATTAAGGTCTTTGAATCACTCTTGAGGAAGAACGGTGAGAAGCATAAGGTGGCAACTCCATATTATGAACAAACCTTGTGACAAGTTGAGCTCTCTAACAAAGTAATCTAAGAGATTCTAATGAAGATCGTGGGTACAACTAGGAAGGATTGGTCTTTTAAACTCGATGATGCATTGTGCGCCTATAGAACCGCTTATAAGACGACAACTGTAACGACTCATTTCAACCTCATTTATGGAAATTCTTACCATCTCTCAATCGAGTTAGAATACAAGGCGCTATAGGTTATAAAGAAGCTAAAATCGATTACAAATAAGTATCAAAGAAGAAGCTAGTGCAACTTAGAAGAACTTGATGCTTTGAGGTAAAATGCTTATTAAAGCTCAAAGATCTACAAGAAGAAGACTAAGGCATTCCTTGATAAGAAAATACTCAAAAGGGAATTGAGAAAGAAGATCAAACCTTGTTGTTCCAGTCAAGATTGAAACTTTTTCCAGAAATGCTAAAATCAATATGGTCCCCACCTTTTGGGATTGTGGAAGTAATGCCTTATGGTTTTGTTATCTTGGAGAACCATCTAGGAGGAGAATTAACGGTTAATAGGCAATGGTGCCAACCATATCCTGCAGACAATATAATAAAATAAAAAAATATCGCTTCTTTGTTTCAATCCTAATCCATTATAGGGGTAACACCCTCGATCCTGACTAGGCCACAGTTTGACTTAATTTTCTTTCACAATCAAACAGGAACATGCACGACCAACCAAGTAATCTTTACTACGCCTAAGATGCTACCACACACGGTAGACATTCCCCCAGGTTCACAAAACAAATTCGTAACTCTTACGTCAAATACTCGAGTGCGTGTATCGTAACAAATTCAAGTCAAGGTTTTCAACTCGAGTTTGAACCCGCTAGTTGGTTCGTCACGGACAAGGACTCCGCTCTGGTGAAATTTAATATTTAGTTAGTTGAAACATTTTTATACATCATATATGAAATTCGCCAAAAATTATACAAACATAATACACGTTAACCCTAGTGTGTCCAAAATACGTACGTTAAACAATACAAACAGAATTTCAGCAAAAAGGGTAACAAAAATACACCGATCAAATGTCTCCTCCACGCCTGAAGTCAACCCACCACTAGTTATCTGCAAAACAAAGAGTCCACTGAGGAAACTAATTTTCTCAGTGAGAAACAACGTCTAAAGGAGACATAAGACTTATTAGGAATGCAGCACGCAAAGAGAGTTAATAAGCAAAAAAACATATTATAATTCAAGCAATCAAGTAATCTAAGCATCCACTTCATACTCTTAGTGGTTAGATCCTCATAGATCATCAAGACTTGTCCTTTGGCATTGGTTTAACTAGATACAAAGTCCATCACGTGATCCGCCTTTGCACTCATCGACACTAAACAAAAAGTCTAAAAAGCCAATTGTCAAATCATTACACTCTGCTACATCTCATATAGCCAAATCGGTCGAGGGTAACTAGCCCTATCATCGTGTCTTCGTTTCCTGCCAAGAACTAATTTTAGTACAAGCCTGGACACGTCACAACCTTTGGGTAGATACTAATTACTCTCATGACACTCCTTCCAAAGTGTCGGAATCTCACTAGTCACTCCTCAAAGGAAGTATGTGGCCTTACGGGTTTCCCCATTACGACATGCTCAAAAATGTTATACTTATGAAGCCAAGGCCCGAACGATATAACGCAAATAACATAATCATAGTAATCACATTATCACATATCACAAATATGTTATACCTGCCACGTCGAGGTCCGAACGATATAATCTAATATCTCTCACAAACACATGCATCATGTAATAATCATAATCATCAAGTAACCTAAATGTGAATGAATTTATCAGTACTCTTGTTTTGTAGGCGTTAACCACACAATCAACAAACAATCCTATAACTGAGAATAACCTGGAACTTAGGGTTAGACAGTCGGATGAGTTCGAGATACGTTTAACTTTTATCGGAATTTGGTAGAGTGTTGGACCTCAAAGACATGAAACTTACACCAAAAATTTAATTTCTCGATGTCAGAACTAGGAATTGAACCTATTAACATACTAAGAATGCTAAACAAGAAAGAAAAGCTAAAGATTGGATATTTTCACCTTCTAATTCCTAGTGGGGTCGTCTAGAACTGAGTTTCTTATGGTCAAATCCTTATAAGCTCATAGTGCTATACCACATTCGGATAGTTTTTTGCTATGCTCGGATTTGGTTTTGCAACATTCAAGATAGTGTCTTATGTGGTCAAATTTAGGTTTTTGAGAAAAAAAAAGGGGATCATAAGGTATTTATAGTGGTAGATAAGTTTAAGTTACAAGTTTGGCCAAGGGGTTAGGTTTGCTCAAGAAGTGGGCGCCCACAAAAACCAATAGGAGAAAGGTTAGTTGCTGGTGACTCACCTGCACGGTCGCGCGGTCGGATGTTGCCACTCAATTGATTCGGATGTATCAAGCAGGGCTACACAGGTGCATACCTGCTTCTAAACGAGAAATATTTTCGTAACGTACCAGACAATCTTTGTTCATGTCAAAATGTGGCGTACGCAATCGTAACAGTCTGAAAAATTATTTTTTCGATCAAAATTAAATTTTCTCCATCCAAAATACTTATACATTATTCCCGAGACATTTCACCTAAATGGCTCAATTATAATTTCCTACCATTTTTTTGTCTGGCTAGGAAGTTTTAGGTCGAACCGCAAACATTTTCGATACACTAAATTTCTCGATGAATCTTCTCGTACCATTACTCCTTTCCAAATCCCAACTTGAAATTCGAGCTTTACTTCAAAAAAATCAATCAACCCTTGGCTTGCCGTTTTACGCTATCGAACTAATCTGTTGTCCTCATTTGTCGTCTACTATTTCGCAAATTTTCCAATGATTCTCACACTCTTTTAGTCGTTTTAAAAATTTTCAAAACCAAAACTTTTATTGAGTCAAAATCAGTATGGAAACAAGCATTGCTTGGAAATAACCACGTTGTACCAATGAATTGGAAACCATAGCTTCAGTGCTTGATTGCAGCTTTAATAAACAGAAAAGCTATCTAGTGGATCAGCTAACTTAGGCGACCATATCTCATGAGTATTCGAATTATTCATATTTGCTCAACACTTAATGAACTTAATTCTCTCATCTTGGAATTTTGCATACTTTGTATTAGACTATTCTTTCATACTAGACAAGAAAAAGTATGTGTGATTATGGTCCCTCTCTTCCCTCCTTTCAATTAAAAAAAAAATTCTAAAACTAGTATTTATATGTTGTTATGTGAGAAATAAGATGTAAGGCAATGCGAAAGATTCATATCCTATGAGAATTATAAAGCTTAAATCCTAAAGTGCAAAAAAGGAAAAGAGATTCGATAAAAAAAAATACTAAAATGATACCCTAAAAAAGTCTGAAAATTGATCTTAAAGGAATAAAAAGAAAAGGAGAGGAATTCGTATGATGGACCAGAATTGTGAGGAACCTTAGAGCATCTTTAACGTCGTATCTACACACGTTGCTTATCTTTTTTTTTATTAAAAAATATGGTGGGCCCCGCCGTTTTATAAGAAACGGTATCTTGTGACTCCAAAATAAGATCTGTTTCTTATATTGTTGTTCCACTTTTCGCGGGCCCCACCGCCACGCGGCCCGCGATTGGTGGCTTTTTTTAATTTTTTTTTTAAATCGCACCAAAAAAAATGAAAATAAGAAACCCCTAATGGGTTTCTTTGTTAAAGATGCCCTTAGATAGTGTGGTTATACATATTCTTTGATAGGTATTCCCTCGATGAGACCGTACGATGTAGAGTTTATAGAGCAACAACGAGAATGACGGATCAGTCTTGTGAATTGTGGATTGAATCGCGAATTTGTTAAGCTTGTGGTAAAGTACGTGAACATTCTATATTATGTCAACTTGGTTTTTATTGGTTCATGAAAAGAAAGTCAACAAATTGGTTCCGAAGTTTAAGTAAATTTCCACGTTTTCAAACCTCATTTTTATTCTTTGTTTTCTTAGCTCGAGGACGAGCTAAAAGATAAGTTTGAGGGAGTTGAGAATACCCGATTTTACATGATTTTCATATGGATGTTAATAGGTTTTCTTAACTTTTTTAGGCAACTCTATGAAAGAAAAGTTATTTTCATGTATTTGTAGTGTTTTGAGTCGTGTTAAACTAAGTAATTTGGAGCAGTATGGTGCTAATTGGATCAAAACCAGTTTATGGACAGTTTCCGAGCATCAGAAATATCATCCATGATGGAGGCCTTGATCTCAATGGAATTTGATGAAATTTGGACAAAAAATAGATGAATACGTTAGATTCATATGGAAGTGCTTACATTTCATTTGGAGCAGCGGATCAAGAGTCATACCAAATTTACTGACGCTTGGTTTTGCTGACTCACAAATGAAGGATGCGCAGGAATGCCAAAACCAAAGGATGAAGACTTGAATTTAAAAAAAAAACTTTCACACAACCTAATTAAATGTATTATAAACCTTTTCATGCCTAAGAACTCAACTCAAATCCAAAGTCGAGAGATCTGAAAGACTCGGACATAACTTAAGTTGGACTAATATTATAAATATATGTTTTTAGCCTTTATTTCATAGAGTTGGATTTTTTTAGAAGATAATAGTTGCCTTATGAGGCAGGGGCGAAGAAGAAGAAGAAGAAGAAGAAGAAGCAGAAGAAGAAGAAGAAGAAGAA